>JARKHS020013287.1:0-60961 GCA_030143305.2 Amblyomma americanum | reverse complement strand
ATGATTCCGAGATGATGGAGCCTGATGCGCGGATTCTCAAGCGCAGCGGGTCCCCCATGTCTCATTCGTCTTCTCCGAGTACCCAGCCCAAATCAAAAAAGCAACAGCTTGGAACCAAGCCCAAGGATACCATTCTGGGGCAGGCAGCTGCTGCTGCTAGACATTCGCAACCATAGCGTCGTTGTGAGTTCTACAGTGGAACTGTCGCTGTATTCTTTCAGCTTCCACAGATTTACTCTGTTTTTGTACCCAGCTTAATCCGGATGTCATAATTCTGCAAGAAACCCGGCTTTCAAAGGACCAACATTTTCATTTTAAACATTACCGTTCATTTCGCCTAGATCGCCAGTCAAGAGGAGGGGGTTTACTAACTTTAGTCTCTTCAAAATTTTGACACAGGGCTAAGGTATCTTTTCAACAATTGTCTCCTGAGTGTGAGATTTTGGCATTAGACTTTGTGCTTCGTGGTTGCTCTCCATTTTCCATAGCAAATTGTTATTTCCCCTCTGGAGTACAGGATATTAGAACTCTGGACTTGTTACTCGCTAACTGTAAAAACCCAGTTCTCGTGGCTGGCGACTTCAGTTCTCACCATGCGTCGTGGGGTTTCAGGACTAATCTATGCGGCAAGCGCCTTTGGGACTGGGTTTCTGATCACAACCTGATGTGCTTAAATTCAGGATCGGACACTTATCTTCGCGCACATACTAAATCTGTTTCAGATCTCACGTTCATTAGTCCTAGCAATGGCGTAACGGATTGGTCGACTGTTGATTGCGGCACCTAAAGTGACCATATACCTATTCATTTTGATATCGTATGTCGTGTAACTCCTGCGTCTTCTCAGTTGCAGCAACATATAAATTATGATAGATTTCAGACGGCGTTGCGCTCTGCCCTTGCGTCTGTGTCTATCATCGCCGAGGCCCACCAGTCAACAAGCATATGTTTGGCTATAGAATAATGCCGTAAAAAATCGGAGTTTCTGGTGCGGCCAACAAAAGGGAATTCTTCTACCTGGTGGAATGCGGACTGTACAAGAAATTACAGGCGGAGGAAGGCTGCATGAAAAAAAAAAACTTCTTTATAACCAATGCCCAAATAACGAGTGATTATAAATTTATTGCAGCCACCTTTAAACGAACAATTTCTCGTGCGAAGGAAAAATATGACTCAGAACATTTCGATTATCTTTCAAAGTCGGGCAACCGACGTGCACTATTCGGCTTTCTACGGTCTAGAAAACTGTTCACGTCATCTAGTAATTTACAGTCGCTAGTTATGTCACCTAAAGTGGCTATCCAGGCTGTTGAATTAATTGCCACGGGTCTGCAAAAGCGATTTTCGTCTCTACTGCCTTTGCGACCAATGTTGTTTGCGTCAGTGGTGCCAAATAATAATGCCTCACAAGTAAATCTACCGCAGCTTTCCCAAGTTGTACAGAGATTGCCAGCTGCTGCTCCTGGCCCTGATGGTGTCACTACAAAGATGCTCAAGATTCTTTTTGAAGAGTATGCCGACTCCTTACTGCACCTCATAAACTACTCTATCAAACAAACTTGGATACCTCCTGAGTGGAAGATGGCCAAGGTGATCCCTTTACTTAAAAATCAGGGTGGAGGCTATGAATTTTATAATATTAGGCCAATTTCTTTAACATCAAACGTGGTAAAATTAATAGAAAGGGTGTTACTAATTCGGGTGTCAGCCTTCGTGGACCGCAAAACTATACTCAGCCCGTGACAACTCCGATTCCGGCCACGGTGTTCGATATAGAATGCACATGCTGAGCTTAAGAGCAGAATTTTCCTTGCTTGTCGACAACGCCTGGTCGCGGCTTTGGTTACACTAGACGTCGCCAAAGCTTATGATAGTGTAGAGCACTCCATCCTAACGCGTAGGCTACACTCTCTTCAGTTTCCGGATTATACAGTTGCTTGGATATCTGCATTTATTTATAACAGGGAATTATTTTGCGTCCATAATGGTGTTCATTCAGAGAGATACAAACGAGAGGTGTACCGCAAGGAGCTGTTCTTTCTCCAGTGCTCTTTAATATTCTGTTGAGCTCAATTCCTCTCCATCGTCAGGTACGCACTTGCGTCTATGCGGACGACATTGCGTTTTTTGCGGCTGCTGCCGGATATACATTCCCTGCATGGTCTGTTGCAGTCATATCTGAATACAATTGAGCACTGGTTCAGCAGCTTACACCTGAAGTTAAATGTTAGCAAGTGCGCCATCCTTTTTTTACCTCTACAGAATCCTGTAGTGGTCTCTCTCACTTGCCAGTTACAACCAATACCGCAGGTTCAATCCCTAAAATACCTAGGGTCATTTATGACAATAAACTCACCTGGCGACCCCACATTGACCATGTCGCGGTGAAAGGGGCTCGTGCCGTGGGCACGTTACGTAGATTATGCAGTCACCGGTACGGCATGCGAAGAGATGCGCTATTAATGATTTACAAAATGTATGTCAGGCCAAATTTAGAATTTGGATCGGTGTTTTTTTCAGGCTCGGCTACATACAAACTTCGTCCTATCGTTCTTTTGGAGAGGGAAGCACTTCCGATGTGCCTCGGCCTCCCAAAATTTTTTGGCTACCAATCTGTTGTACTTTGAAGCCCGCATTCCCCCTCTCTTATATCGACTTCAATTTTTAACTGTTCAGACTTACCTAAGAATCTACGAATCTCATTTCCACCGTTCACAAAGCATTTTCTGTTGCCAGCCGACCTCCTTTTTTAGTGCCCTCTGGTCTCGTTTCCATACCTCACAGGTAGTGTTTGTGCAAAGGTTACTTGAGCCTTTAGAAGTGAAAATTTATGACATCCTTCCTGCGCAATGCAGACACCCGCTGCCCACATTGTTTTCGACGATATTTTCCCCCAAAAGGCAAAACTTTTGCCACCCTGTATTCTAAATGGTCTACTAGAAGATCATCTAAGGACCCTTCCCACAAATATTGCAATAGCAACCGACGCATCGCAATGCAAAAAAAAAGCAGGTGCGGGAATATTCTGTCCGCATTTAGACTGGCCATTTTCACTGGGCCTTCTAGACTTCACCCCTATTTTTCAAGCAGAGTTTCTGGCAGTAGTACTTGCTCTACGCAAGCTAGACCCCTCTATTACCGCAGTGGCAGTAATTACCGATTCTTTATCTCTGTGTTCGTCCCTCGCCGCGCATGGTGACTGTCCCGTTTTAAACACATCCTTGTCCCTGCTTCCTCCGCACTTGTCTTGTTCGTTTAGTATGGGTTCCCGGTCACAGCAGTGTGACAGTTAATGAGATTGCTGATACTCTCTCAAAGGCTTCCCTAAGCGGCCCGTCTGGCCTATATCATCCCGGCTACAGCCTATATTACAGCATCTTGGTTTTGGCGACGTGAGTTTTTAAGCACGCAAGACACAACACTTTTAACATCGGTGGATTATCAGCACCTCAGATATTCTTGGAACAGGCAAGTTTGTCGATCTCGGCAGCTTGAAGCATCTCCTGACGAGGCTGCGGTGCCGTATCCCTCCTCTAAATTTCTATTTACACAGATCGGGTTTGGCGCTCTCTCCCTTTTGTGCATTTTGCCGTTAGCCTGAATCTATCGAGCATTTTTGGCTCTATTGTCGCCGATACACCTCTTTGAGAAGAAGGTTGCTGGAGGAGCCCTTGCGGCCCCTTGGCCTTAGTTTAAGCAGCCCGCTCTTGCTATCATTTGGTGCCGCCACATTTGGGTTCAGCTACAGATCTGTTTGTACCGCTGTTCTAAATTTCCTGCTAGAATCTGCCATGCTAAGTGTTACAAAATTTTCTTTTCTATAAATTACTCAATTTGACTTAAAAATTGTTTCAATCCCGCTCATCATTATTATTATTATTACTAATTTTGAAATGAAAACCCTTATTCCTTTTCGGTTCATGAGGAAGAATCCTCCGGTGTTGCTTTCCCGCGTGCTTTTCATTTTAATTTATTACCTAAGTACAGGTGAAAAGCCACCTGAGTCTTGGCCGATCCCCCAGTGTGGTTATTTGTCATCTTTTGATAGGCTAAGAACAACAACAACAACGAAGAAACAATAGAACCTCATACTAAAATGTGATGGTATCCACACCGATGTCGATGCAGGCACAGTAACTCTTCCTGAGGCCCTATAATGTTCAGAGATAACCATAGCCATGTAAATAAATCCGCGGTGGAAATTTGCAAAAAGCGGCTGGAAGATTGGTGGCTCAAAAGCAGAGAGGTGACGTAAGGTTAAAAAAAGTAGGAAGACGTATTTTAAGAAAATGGCAAATTTTAATAACTTACAAGACAGTTAAACAAAAATAAAGGAAAAAAACTGAGCATGGTGGCAACTGCCATCACCCCGTTTCTAAGGGGACGCTCCTACCTTCCATCCATACATCCACGAGGTTTTATTGTTTGCCCGCATCGTGCAAAAAAGCTGGCCTTCTGCGGTGTGCAGTTACTGCTTCGTCAGGAATGGCAATATTATCGGTCTGCGTGACTGCCGTGGTTCGCGTTTCACTTGGCGGCGAGTTAGTTGCGTCGTGGAGTATAAACGCTCGGGCATCGGTTTGGCAAGTTCGGTCAAAATTTTGCTAGGCTCAAGGAAACGAATGAAAAAAAAAGATTAGCATGTATGTATTGGTTGCGTTGTCTTCATAGTACAAATAGGTGTTCAACGGCATAGCAAGTGAGCCGGTTGAATACCACTTGCTTCGCTATATCTGTTCGGGCATAGTTTCAGTGCGATCACTGTTCACCTGTCACTCGCCGTCATTTTTGAGGCAAAGCACCACACAAATGCGGTCGCTGCAGCTCGTCTGCACCGCTGGTGAATTTCTCTGATGTACGCGGTTACTGCGCACTTGTGCTATTGTATCCCGTTATAAGGTGAAGCCCCTGAATCGTTTCGGAGTGCTAAGCTTGTGTTGCTGTCTGAATAAATGCTTGACTGCACGACGTCTCCGGTCAACAGAAGGAAAGGGCGGATGGCATTGCGCTGATCTACATATCCCATCGGCGCCAAAGGTGCGGGTGGAGGTCGATGAACGGAAGCGCATAAAGGATGCTTTGCCACCGCAATTCCATTGCAGAGGCAGAGCGAAATAAATCGTGGCAGCCATATTTCTTCCAAGCTCGGTGGCGCGGGGAAAGGAGCGCGCTTATTTGAACTCATCCAGGGACTCTGCCGTACTACCGCATATATTTGAGCAGAAGGGTAGTAAACTCTCATCTAGCGCACAGCCTTTTAACTCCTTTTTTTCATTAGAGCGTACTCCCTCTTCTCGCACGGGTCGCGAAAAACCGACCGGCTCACGTAGCCGACGGCGGCAACGGACTTTGCCGCCTTTGCGGCAATGTGAACATGCTGGCCTTTGTGGATGCGCACGACTCCAACCTTTTTGCCATAAGCTGGGCTCGACGAAGTATACACATGGTGTTATTTTCAGGCGAAAACTGCTCTACGCAAGGTAAAGCAGATTTCACCGTGCGTTGCCAGTTGACCTTCCGAGGTCTAGTGCGGCTATAGGCCTTACCATTCGCCGATTCGCCGACCATTCGCCGACCTTTCGATTCGCCGGCAGAGGGCGGTAAAATAGGCCGTACCGTTCATTGGGTGACCAACCTCTTGCGATGAACCATTAATTTAACAGCCACCTTTCGGGGTGGCAGGGTAGGCGCGCTGCCTATACAGTGTGCTGAACGCACTAAACGTTGCAGACGGCAAGACTCGCCTACTTGCCCTGTTAACCGCAGTTTTCGCTTTATTATCAGGTTTAGCAGTAGTTAGACCACAGCTAACTTTTTTACAGAGTTTACACCCAGATTTTACCGGTTCTATTTTTCTTTTTTGTTTGCGATTTTGCCTTGTGACACGACTACTTCTAATTGGCCGCCTTTGCGCCGTATACTTTCCCCCTTTGTTACCCTCCGCTCCCTCATTAGACTATATGCAGTGTGTTTCACCTAAGTTTTTCCACAATTTAAAAAAAATAGGCTTTTTGAGTTCGAAGAGCGCTTTTTTGCGAATAGCATTGTCAGCGGTGTAGTACATCAGATTAGTTACGATGGGTAATTAGCAGGCTGGTGAGCTAATAACGAATAGTTAACTTTTAGCTATTGTTCTTGGGCTGTTTATTAGAGTGACGTGTGGACCACCGCAGGTAATATCCATATCAGTTTTTAGAATATCGAAAACGCGGATGCCCTCGGTGCTGTGGCCCAACAAATTTTGACAAAAACGCGGCAAAAATACATGCGATTTCGAAAAGCTTACAGGCACAGCAATCTCTCCAGTGCACGTAACTCGTCGAAATAGCCAAAATTTGTTGGGCCACACCGCTGAAGGTAACCGCGTTTTAGAAATTATAAAAAAAAACTGATATGAATGTTACTTACGGTGGTCTACACGCCTCTCAGTAACTAAGTAGCCTAAGAGTAATAGTTAAAAAGTTGACTATTCAATATCAGTTCACAAGCCTGCTAGTTAGAGCATCTTAGCTGTAATCTGATGTACTAAACCGCTGAAAAAGCCCTCTTGCAACTCAAAAAGCCTATTTTTAAAAATGGTGTACATGCTTAGGTGAAACACCCTGTTTGTGCCTGTGTATGCTTCAGTCAAGCTTAGCCATGTGTACATGTCTTGTTTACTGTGTGGAGTTCATTTCTCGTCTGTAGTTTCCTTGCTGCAAAGTTTGTGTGGCCTTTTGGTATACATGAGCATGCAAAAGTGAAGGAGAACGAAGAGCACTGCTTGCGGGATTTTCCTGTGCGATTTAGACTGCCTTTTTTGGAAGCCCACTCTTGACGTAATCGCTCTTCTCGGCGAATGGAGTGCCTCCCATGCAATGCCTCGTGCTCCTAGGCTAAATCGTTTGCCCGCTGCTTCTCTTTCGGTGTGAGCAGCGGGCTGACTAACAAGGTCGTCTACAGCGACGAACTGCTAGGCTTCAGTTCAGTGTCAGCTATTGCGAGCCACACGCGGCCGCTGACCGCTGTTGCTGCCCATATCCCTGCTTACCGCTTGGACTAGAACCACTTTGGACCCGCGGCAAGTGCAAGTGCGGGTTGCGTCAGTGTCACCTGTGAAGTAGCCGACAACATGCGTCCAGACCAGGCGACAGAGGCACCGGGATTGGATGGCACGGGTGAGCGTCAACGCATCCGGCCAAGCAGCATCTCCAACTCGGCCCTCAGTGTGCAGACACCGCGCAAGTCAAGCGCAGGACAGCCACGCAGCTCGGCTGCCTGCTGCAGGTAGGGCGAAAGCAAACTTCGGATAATCTTCGAAGCGTGATGTGCCGTATTCCGGAACTTCAGTGCTTGCAGTACTCGCAATTAAAGGTGCACTAAAGAGGATTCTAAGCTCGTCTTTTTACCACGGGAACTCGATATACGCGCTCCGAGCATTCTTAGAAGCTTCGAACTATTGTCCTCTACGGCCGATTTTCCCATTAAATCGAATTAAACGTCCCCTATCATTTCGCCTCCATCGAAATTCGACCGCCACGGCCGGGATCCCAACCCGCGTCTTTCTGGTCAGCAGCCGCGCACCGTAACTACTGAGGCATCGCGGCGGCCCTCACAACAAAGTGTGTGACGTATGCGTTTGCGGGCGTTTGTGTCGACTTATAACTTTTTTTTTCTGTGAGCAAGGGTTACCAGTTGGGGAGCAGGCTTTTATGCGGCACTAAACGGTCCAATAAAGATAGCGCTTTCCTGAAACGAAATTTTTTTTTTGCTTGAGTGCCATTTTTTTGCTCTGTTCACTTCATTCGAACACCTTCTTATTTGAAGCATTTTTTGCTGCCCTAATGACTTGAATTGCGAGCGTTTACTTAATCTTCGAAAGATTCTGCTACCACAAGGCTCATTATTTGCCTTTTCTTTTGCATCGCAGCAGCCAGCCACCCGTGGTGACCCACTGCGACAGAATATCTGACACCGCCTCCACTGTGCCAACGGCTGCCCGCAGCTCGTTGCCATCGCCGACAGCTGCTACTGGTGTCCCACCTCAACAGTTCGAAGACCAGTACATGGATCCTGCAGGAGATGACCGCAGGCTTCCAAATCAGGATACAGAGGCTGCTGGTAGGCTGTATGCGCTGCACCTCCATGAAATCTGCCCCGGTTTGCCTCCAGTAGAAGTGGTAGTGAAGCGCCTCCAGGAGTTCCAGAAGGTCGGCCTAAGTATGGAGCAACCATGCTCGATGACAGAGGAAGAACGTTGCTGGATCATGGACAACTTGAGGTCGTTGAACCGTGTCCTGATGAGAGTGGACATGGAGATCAAAGAGGAGGAACCACGCAAGCTTAGAATTGGCCCTCTTGGCGGTGTAGTGTGCGAATACCAAGACACCAACCAGGTTTTCGATGCCTGCATAATTTTACACGTACTGCTTAAGAGGCATAAATGCATAATGACTCTAGATCTGGTATATACCACGCTGGCCTCTCATTATCCACAGATGTTATGTGATGCTTTGGCTTGCAACAGAGGACTTTTGAATTTGGCCATAGCTTTCTGGGAGGACTTTTCACCAGAGACAGGACGCACACTAGTCTACTCACTGTGCAAGATGCCGGCACTTGAGTCCGTTTGCATCTCCCAGCTACCTTTGAATCCCTCTGCCGCTGGCCGCATTGGCAGCTTGGTAGCAAGATCAAAGTCCATTCGGAAAGTGAGTTTCCTGAATAACAGCATGTCACCTGAGGCTGCCAAAGAGCTCATTGGGGGTCTGTGCCGGAACGACAACCTCGAGGTCATTCGGATTTCCGACAATGCTCTTGGAGCTGATGGAGCACGCCTTCTTGGTGAATTTCTGGAAACGACTTCGAAGTTGCAGGAGCTGTCACTGCGTAGAATAACGTCTTTTGATGAGCACCAACTGATATTTCTTGCAGAAGGTCTGAAGAGAAATGGCAGCCTCCAGAAGCTAGAAATTTATTATTCGCTTGTTACTCAGTTCGGCATTGTTAGACTGGCTGAAGTCCTGAAGACGAACACCACCCTAAAGTGCCTGTCTCTAGATCTATTGAACCTTCGACAACCAGAAATCGAGTCTATCGCCACCCTCCTGGAATTGAACACATGCCTCGTTGAAGTTGTTTTAAGTGGAAACTTGATAGATGATACTGCCGCAATCTGGCTGGCACGGGCACTGAGGCTTAACAAGACCCTGAAGAAGCTCGATCTTGAGAACAACGACTTAACGTCCCAAGGAATCGTTGCACTTGTTGATGCGCTCGTCGTCAATAGTGTCCTGGAACAATTAAAACTGGGGTACGTGGTGACACGCCAAGAAGAGGGTTATGAAGATGTCACAGGAGCTCTAAAGCGTGCTGTTGCGCATGACCGAGTGCGTCTCGGCTACGACCTACAAGGAGTCTTACAGCTTTCCGAAACCCTCCGCGTGAATGCGAACCGGATTACAACGGTTCACTTGGACGAAAGCGTTATCCTTAAATCCCCTTGCTTGAAGTCACTGTTTTCCGCGCTTGTGGTTGTTCCGTGCCTTGAAGTTCTCTGCATAGAGTCCGAGTTCAAAATGGATTTCGATGCTGGAAGGAGGTTTGCCCAACTCCTGATCACAACAAAGACGCTGAAGCAGGTCCGAATGCCCATGCTGGAAGCGCACAGCTGGGCTCTAACAGCGGTCATGAGGGGCATGGCGCAAAACCAGTCAGTGTCCCACCTAGACTTACATTTTGATTCCAGTGCGAACTGTAGCATTCGTGCACTGCTCAGTATGATCGGAAGCAACCGGACACTTCAGCACTTTGGTCTCCTGACCACCAAGCTGTCAGCAGTAAAGTCCATTGCACACACGCTGCCGGTCAACCATGTCCTGACCTCGTTCATGATCTGGGAGGAGTGTGGCTTTGAGGACACCATTTTTGAGATCAACGAGATCCTTCGACGCAATGTCGCGTACCTTAACAGGGCTGTGGAATTCGCGATGAATCCACAGAAGTTCGGCGTTCAGCGGCTACCAGCAGTAGCGTACGAGGAGCTCTGCCAGACAGATGCCTTCCAAAAACACCTGGCCAGAGTTGCCGGACCGCATGCCGTGGCCAAAGCTATGAGAAATGCCCGACGCTACATCACAGCAAACCTGTTCGCCATCACAGGCGTTTGCAAGGGTCCTGTGAGGTGCCGACCGCACGTGGGAGGCGCACATCAGATTGACTGCCTGAACATCTCTTGCTGGCTGCACATTTTTTCGTATCTGAGGGTTATGGACATCGCGGTGTGAATACATTTAATGGTGTGCATTTACTTTCCCACCTTCTTGGCAGCAAGTGCTAGAATTGGCGTTTATGCAGCAGTGACTTGCTTGATTATGTGAATGTTTGTGCAGCAGTGACTGCTTTACTGGGAACGGGGTAATCCTTTGCTCTCGGGTTTCAGTGAATAGCCTGGCTGCCTAAAGGAGTATAGAAACCAAAATTTTGCATGAGTGTTTTCTTCGAAATTGTGCGTTAAGCATTTGTCAGATGCAACTCAATAACGAAGCGGAAAATTCCCCTCACAGGAGCCTCTCCAGCCAGTCGCGTCAAACTATTCTCTCCCTCTCCCCCTTTGACCTTCTTGCCTGAAATCTCAGGGGGTGGCATATGGATGAGAAATAACCGGGGCTTAATTGAGTTAACCGCGGCAACATGAAAACCGGTTTGCCATTGGTTGTAGGGCCTCCTTTGAGGGGCACCTGCCACTTCGTTCTTGAGTTGTATTCGGCTGTAGTAGGACTTAGCCCGTTATACTTAGTGGTGCGGGCCGGGACACATTTTTGTTATTTCTTTTCTTTTAGTCCCAATATAATGCATGTAATATACATGGATCACTCATTGATATTCTTACCACCGTTAATAATTTATAATTGAATTTCTTTTCAATGCTGTTTCGGTTTCACAAACCGAATGATGGTTGTGACGTGGAGAAATGCTTAGGTGACGTGAGGCACAAAAAGCTGCACTATAATCAATGACACGTGACTTCTTCACGCTTCTTGCACGTAACAGCCATCCTTCGGTAGAAGAAACCTGAAACAGCATCTTGAAGAAATTAAGTATGAATTATTTTGGAGGTCGTAGGGGTATAAAACGTGGTGATATATGTAATATCTTATGCATCACTGAAGAGAAGAAAACAGGCACCCTAAGTGAGGTGTCTATAGGAATTTAAGTGGGCTGGCTAAAACACTTCTTTTCCCAGGGCAAAGTCCGTAGCACTACTGTGTAAAGTTCCTAGAGCTTAGTTCATTTAGGCTTCTAGTCAAGCGTCCTAGCAGGTTTTATGCATTATTGCTTCGGGAAGATCATTCTTAGAGTACAGTTCGTTGTGATTTGCTTTACGCCTCCTGGATGTTTTCTCACCTGCTTGTTGTATGGCTGTATTCTTTGCGTGATAACCTGAATCCACATGATGCACAAATATTTTAGAATTGTACTGTGATAACTTCATGTTCATGACTGAGTTTTCAAGCTATTTTCATGTTTCAACTTGCTCTGTTTGAATTGATACCTGGTTCTGGGTGATGGAATAAATAAGAACCTTTAATTTGTCATGTATACGTCATTTATTATTGATTGCATCCTCAGGGCGTTAAAGTGGTTTTCTTTTCACAAAAAAGTGATATTCGAAGCAATGGCACAATTGTCAAGGTGAAAACGTCAAAGCGAAGGTCTCACCACTTCGCACACTTTTGCGTGCGCTCCCAGACAGACTGATCGTGGCAAGCTCAGCCGGAGACCAGCTACCAAGTGACAAGGGGGTTGGTCGTTTGGTGCCCAGCTTTCGCCGGTCGCAAGAAAGAGAATGGGTCGGAGTCAAAGGTTCACGATACAAAACAAAGTTTATACAGCAAAGAGACGATACAGAGGATTTCGCAGTCATAGGTACGAGCGAATACAAAGTGATTTACAAATACAATGCAACTCGCGCAAAGTAACACCTGAGAGAGATTACAATTCAACACAATGTTTGCACCTCAAGTGATACAAATACAGAGAGAGACAAATAAACAAAACACAATTTGTTCACCGGGCACTGCGACAGTCCGACGACCTGAGGAGCTCGACGGGGCCGTCCCGCAGATTGGGGCACATTGCTTCGCTGGTCCGGGCTGGGCGAGTGGTGTTCTCCCGGGAGTCGAGCAGGCGCGCTTCTCGGAAGCTTAAACGGTGACTCGGGCTAACCGACAGCGGTTGCAGCCCCTCATTTGTATGCGCAGACCGCGTCTGTTTGTTCTTCGCGCCAAGGCAAGTGCGCACATGCACGCAGCTTCAACTGCACAAACTCCTTCTCGCGCCGGGCGCGCGACCCCATTGGTCGAGCGTGGAATCCACCTTCTAGAACAATCTAGGTCATTCGCGGCACGCTGAGTCATCGACGCAAGAGCGAAGGGGAGAGGGTATCACTTTAGTGCGGCCAAAGTCATGCCCTCTCCGTCGACGATGAGTAGAAACCACTCACACATTCTAGAGAAATGGACGCCGTGCGCGGCCGTGCCTCCCTCGGCGCCGCGCCGGCGAGCTGAGTTGCAGAAGTACGCGCAAAGCTACGCACTCTCCGGGGGTCCTTCCCCGCTGTTTTTGTTTTTTTACCGCGCGCGGGCGCGATTGCTTAGGCGCAGCGCCGTTTTTTTTTCGAAAATACGCCGAATTTTGTGACAGAAGGCAAAAAGGTAGATATGGAAAATGAAGAGAAGTAACAAAAATATGTGATCGGAAGGTAAGAACACAGATAACGCGCCAGCAGTAAGCAGATACCTATTAGCACTAAAAATAAATAAAATAAACACAGGAATACAATTTTCACACTGTAGATTGTAGGTGCTGCATCTGCAGAACTGGAAAAATTCGTCAGTGGCTGAAAAGGTGCAGTCTAGTAGCCGGTTCCACTAATTTATTTTACGCGGGAAAAACGACGATTGGCACACATATGAGCGGCAAGCTATTTCAAGCAATTCGCAACTGTGGCCTTATCTGGCCAGCATAAACGCAGGCAGGTTAAGGTAAAGGTTGCGATCAACACAAACAATTCCTCAAGCTATTTGCTTCAGCAATGTGGGCTTGGATAAAGAGCGGTGTGTTTCAAGACCCTGCCATGTAAGTGCTTTCTTCAATTAGGATCTCAGGCTGTTGATGCAGTAGTAACGCAACGTGAGTAAATTATAGAATTTCCTTAATTTCACGAGGGGCAGTCTTGAAATTTCGCTTGATGAAAGTGCTCGCCTAGCTTTCATAGTTCCATATTATACATGTTTGTTCCATGTTAGGTTTCAAGAAAAAGTAGTACCTAGGTATTTAACGTTATCAGCCAGGATTATATTCTCTGAACCCCAGCCAAAACTTGCCTCCACATTTGTGCGCCTTCTACTTAATCGGATATAAATAACAGCTTGAGGCGGGTGACACATTCATTCAGCAAAGCTTCATTCATTCAGCACATTCATTCAGCAAAGTGAATGAATGTGTCACTAAGCACTCCTGTATTGGCACGAGTGACTGAATATACCAAGGACAAGCACAAGTACAGGTACATAGTGCCACATTGCCTTTGCAGATGTTACTTTGCACGCAGTTAGCTTTTATTGTCATTGTCTGTTCGAAGTACAGCACTTGTTCCATGCTGTGGCATACACACACTTAAGTAGTACAGGTCAATAACCAAGTTGTCTGTGTTGCCGCAAAAGCTAGTCATTCAGCTCGCCCACAAAACTATGAATCGCAAATGGCACTGCAATTTTCACAGTCCTATGCTGGGTTATAAAACTTGTGATGCAGAGGTCGCCAGGACTGTTCAGAGTTAACGTAACGTGCTGCAGTTGGACGGAAAGCAACATTTGAGACCAGTGAGGTCATTTAAGATCAAAATATGGTCCTGTTGCATGTACACCAATGTGGTCACACTTGTGCAAAAGCTTGCTTTGAAACTTGATGCAAGCTTCTTCATTTCTCTCTATAGCTGCAGTTGGAAGGTCTAGACACTCACTGGTGTACTTTTTTAGCAACTGCGAAGTTTCACAGTATGAGTCTATGTTTGCACAAATGCAATATGACAGTGCTTTAAACCCTGCAACTGATCTCAAATGTCCCTTTGATTTGAACTTCAACATTGCAGATCAGCACTTGACACAGGTATGCAACATGCGTGATCTCAGATCAGAAGCCTTATAATACTGAGAATTCTCGAGGTCTTTTATCAAAGGGTTAAATGCTTGCTTCTGCATCCTTCAAGCGATAATTGAACATCGTTGAACAAAAGGTAACAGAAACGAATGTAAAAAAAGCCCAACGTGATGATGGATGGAGTCTTTGCTGGAAAGACAGGGTTGTGGAGCATTTGGAGCCTTCATACAAGGCAGATGTGCAGTTTTGCATAAGTTTGCGTCAGTACGGAGTTTCACACAAGCACTCTGCTCGAGTTAAAGGGTCAGTGACGACATATAGAAGTTGGCCTGTACTGATAGGGGACCACGTTCTTGTCACAAGCAGACTACTGCAACCGAAGGCGCAGTTTTGATAAAGTAGAAAAGAGCGAAAAACGAAATACGTTTATGAGTGCCACTGCTCTAAGCAGGCAATCCAGCTATCAATATATGCGTTCCCTTCTACGCTGAGCCGTTAGAACTGGGAAACTCGGTGCTCGATGTCACATGTCGGAAGTCTTAATCGCTTGCGAAAATTCCATTGTCGTTGCACACTTCTGTCGGGATTCTGTACATTGCAAATACGGCTCCCAGCTTTTGGATTAGTGCTGAGGACGACGTGTCGTTGAACTCCTTAATTTCTGAAAAGTTCCAAAGAACATCATGCACAGAGAGATTTTCCCCCGTAATGGTTTTGGGTTTATGGGGGTTGAACGTCCCAAAGCGACTCAGGCTATGAGGGACGCCGTAGTGAAGGGCTCCGGAAATTTCGACCACCTGGGGTTCTTTCACGTGCACTGACATCGCACAGCACACGGGCCTCTAGAATTTCGCCTCCATCGAAATTCGACCGCCGCGGCCGGGATCGAACCCGCGTCTTTCGGGCCGGCAGCCGAGCGCCATAACCACTAAGCCACCGCGGCGGTTATAAGCAGCAGCCATTTGTGCATTCATCCTTGGACAGAACACAAATATTCGTGCCCTCGCTTTGCATTTGTTTACGCCCATGCGGTCTTGATGAATGTGTTCTAGCCTCTTTTAGCATGACCGCAGGTATACCATCACTTTGCTGCCTTTTAGCAGGACACATTTCGCTACAGAGAGTACACTAGCGAAATGCTTCAGCTCTCTTTCTATTTTTTTCCAGCATAGACACTTTTTGTTACTGCACGCAGGCACAGGTCATTATCGCTAAAAAAGCGGCCTCCTTACTCACAGCACAGATTTCGATGTCATCTTCTAAGGACGATTCATTTCCTGCTGTATTAATTCTGGCTCTTGAAAGCATATCTGCCAGAAGAAGCTGCTTTCTTGGAATATACGGCATTTTGAAATATTTTAGCAAACGCAAAAGTAACCTATGAAGCCTGGCTGGCATGTTCCCTATTGCTTTTTTTGACCAATCGCAGTCAGTGGTCTGTTGCAAATGTTATATTTCTGCCGTAGAATAAATAATGGAGTTTCTGGAATTTATGAGCCGGACGTCACTGAAAAGACATTTTTCGATTTGCGAATAACGTTGCTCAACTAAAGTGAGCGTCCTTGATGAGTGCGCACCGCGACATGACGCTTTAGAAGGCCCGAACCGAGACAACTCAGTGATGCATCCTTAATTTCTTTGCTAGCTACGGTAGAATGATTGCAAGAAGTGGCACTTTGCCGAGATATTCGTAGATTCCTAGCCGTTATTTTTTGTGGCTGGGAGGCCATTCAAAGACCGCCTCATGCTCGGTAAAACTACGCAGCTGAGGCGTTTTTTAATGCCGGGAAGAAATATACTTGCAACAATAATTTGCTATGCCTAGCTTACGTTGCACTACCCACTTGTCGGATATGGCACAAGTATCTCCGTTATGGACTTGACAAACTCGCGGTTAGGCGCTATGCCTTTCTCAGAGATTATGGTCCCCAAAAATTAGGCTTCAACACCAACGTTGCACTCCTGTGCACCGAGTGCTAGATTCGCGCGCTTCGCGGCTTGAAATACGCACTTAAAGCGCTAGTTGAGTTGAGTTGAGGTGTTGAATGCTACAGGTGGGGTTAGCCTAATCATGCCGCTGTCTAGACGTTACACATACAAAAATATCCACATACACGTGGATGCCACACAAAGATTCAATGATTTCGCCTGGTACCTTTTGGAGGACTTCAAATGCGGAAGAGATACCGAAAGGCAGCCACTAGAAACAGTATCTTCCAGAGCGAATTGCGAAGGTAGAAATACTTGAATTCTTATCGTCAAGCGGGATTTTATGAAAACCAGCTTGCGCGTCAAGGCAGCTGAATACTTTCCCGCGCCTGACAATTCTCCTGGTATGTAATCCCACCGTGGGATCCCGTAATGCTTCCTGTTTATACATGCATTAACCCCTTTGGGATCCATGCAGATCTTTAGCTTCCCCTCTTTCTTTTTAACATGATGATTATGGATTTTTATGGTGCAAGGGCAGCTATGGCCAAAGAGCGCCATGTCACAAGGTATTTTTTCTTTTTCTCAAGGTGGGGTTAGAGACCCATTTCCCAAGCATTTCACCCTAAATAAGCGGAGCACCAGACCAGGGGAAAGCTTGTACCCATTGTATCACCGGTGGGTACCCGGCGGCACTGGGGATCGAACCCCGCACCTCCCGCATACGAGGCGGATGCTCAACCACTTGGCCACCGCTGCGGTTTCTTTTTAACAGTCGCAAAAGGTACTCACCCAGTCCGTTGATTTCGTGACCTTGGGTATAACGCCAGCCTGTTCCATTCGTATCAGCTCGCCGCGTCAGGGGTACATGCCAAGTGCCTTGAGCGGCTGGAATCTTGCCCTCGCAGAGTACCATTGTGTACTGGCATTGGACGCAGCCGGTGGCTTGAAAGATGTCGCTGCATTCTTCAAGAAGTTCCTCAGAAAGGTTACTTATCACCGAATCCACCTTTCTGGCGTTCTTTCTTGACTACGAAAATTTTAAACCTATAACATCAGTTGCCGATGCCTTCCTGTTGGCTGATAACGCTCAAGTGCTTAATTGTACAGCTGCTATAGGCAGCATGCAACGATGTTTGCCGTGTAGATCGTTACGCCGTAGCACACAGCCTCCCGAGAGAAGCAAGCGTTCTTTAGGTGCGCCCATAGTGCTTTTCCACACCCCCTGCCTGCGCTTATATATAAGCATGAGCGCGTGTCGTGCATCAGCTATCTGCTGCGCCGATAGAACCTAAGAAAGGAGTGCTACCAGCCAAAGGCGTTTCTCTAATCGTTCAAAATGTGTTCTCGCGTCTTTTGCGGCCCCAGCGGCTGACGGCAGCAGTTTTCAGGCACGCATTGGAACAATTAGAGCGCAGTCTGCAGGCACTGCAGGCTGCCTATGAGATCGTAGGGTGGAATTGCATGCTGTGACTGAGTGACGGCGTAGACTCAATGCTTTTGTAGACAGAGTAGGGCAGCAGGTTCCTGTGGGATCCGGGGATCAGTCTCATCAAAACATCTACATTGCCAACGTTTGCTTTGCCCATCCAGTATCGCTGACTTCGTATACGCTGTCCACGCAAACGTCTAAGATCTCCACGTCATCGTCGTCGTCCCCCAATTCATCGACTTGCGCTCATTTTCAACAGCCTGGCATGCTCAACAAGTTTTTTCATAGACCGAGCAGTTTCGCTGCTTGTGTTGTCTACCACATTGCGAGCACTTCGTTTTGCTTTGCGGCCTACTTGCCCCATGCCATCTTCACAGGATCGACCAGTCTTTCTTTGTGCTTCCACGTTTCGTTCTGGAGAGCTGCTGCTTCGGATGTCTCACACATTTCTTCCGCTTTGGCCAACGTCAGTTCGCTATCCCGGAGAAGCTTCGTCCTGAGCATGTCATTAATGATTACAATTACTATCTGGTCGCGGATCATTGAGTCTGTTAAGTTCCTGAAATTGCGGTATCGTGTGTGCTTCCTCACGTCGCGTGAGAACTGCTCGAAGGTTTATCCTGTCACTTGCATTTTTTCTGGAACAAGTACCGCTGGTACACTTCGCTCGTCTGGACTCCCCAGCAGTTGGGACATATTCGTAGACTAACTGGAGTGCAACGGCTCTAGGCCAAAGAGGATACAGGGATGGAAGGGCGGAAAGGACGCACACAGCGCTGACACATAGCTTTTATATGCTCTCAGACCAGCGCAGGACCACCTGTCAAACTTCTCAACTACTGTCTCATAGTCGTTTCCTTTAGTCTTCGTTGAAAGGAAGATCACTGAAGACCTCGGTAACGCCTTCAACGTTTAAAGTCACCAGCATGGCAGTCATAGCGGCGTCGTTCAAGGGAATAACATGTGTCTTTACGATGGTACCGCTGTAGCTTGTGCTTAAACAGTTGTCAGCTCTTAGCAACGTCACCTGTGGTGCGAAGTTGGTCTGGCGGCTTCAGAAGATCTATTCCCGCATCCTGGCTCCCCTGTTTTGCGTCTGTTCAGGAAGTTGTCGAATTTGTCAGCTTCTGACACTATGGGTCGTGTTTCCGTGCTCTACGCAATGGTGGTCCTCGATCAGGGAGGCGAATGCAGCAAGCGAGGCCAACACGGCTGCCGAGAAAAACAGTTACGAGGCATCAACTGTGCCGTGTGACCAGAGTGATGCCCATGCCGGCACATATCTGATCAGAGCGCAATACACAGTCGAGCGCGCTTTTTGTAGCGTAAGCTACACTGGACGAGGTTCAGCAGTTTCGCCTGGCTCCTGGACAGCCGTTCTGCGCATGCGCGAGGAGCAGTGACTTCACACGGCGCACAGCTGGCGCGCCTCGCCGGTCGGCGCATTCTCTGGAAACTGCACCACGTGGCCAACTTGTTGCTTTTATTTTCCACGTTCGTTGAAAGATACCCCAAAAGAATCTTTGCAATCGATGAAACAATGCCATAGCAGAACACACCTCACGTTAAACTGCAACACACTCTCGCGCTGTGCATTGCACATTGTCATCTTCGTCAACTCCATCTGTGCGCGAACAGATCAGATCAGCTTAACCTCGATCAGAGCTTAACACGACTTTAATATCGTCACCAGACGTGCCGACGACCCATCAAAGCAAAACCGTGTGACCCAACTAGGCTAAATACATGCTTTCGCACGTTTATGCTTGGTTTAGCTACGTTAAAACCCTAACATTTTAATACACGCCTGTTTTCCTCTTTTGAATATTGACTCCTAACAGTGCAGTATCTTAACCATAAGCGTCTTCCGCTTAGGTTAATATTTGGCGGTAGAAGGTGTTAGCGCAAATGAACACTCGCAGCTACGCCGGCATCGCGCAATACAGTTAAAGGGATGACATTACGCAGCTACGCCGGCATCGCGCATTACAGTTAAAGGGATGGCATTACATAGCTGGCCGTGTGCCACATGTGATTATGCTGAAGTGCGCACAGCTGCTAAGGACGGCGCAGCGAAAGATTGCAGTGTTTGAGAAGTTGCACCGTGCCAACGCATGTGTGCAGATAGCACAAAATAACCGCCCACTATCCTACCGGTCCGGCTTCACGCGGGTGTGGAAGGCATGATGGAGGGTCATTTTTTCCCTTTTTATTCTCACTGGCTTCCGACATCAGCCCTTGCGAGCACATCGTCACACGTTTATTGCTTTGAATTGCGCGAGTGTCGCGATGACAAGCTGCGGGATACCGAAACAAACTGCGGCGTATGCGTGTATGGGGGCATGTCTCCACTTATATTTTGAGCCAACCTTTTTGGCGAGCAAGGGCTACGAGTTGGGGAGTGGACTTGTACTGTGCAGTACACGGTAATCGCAAACTTAGTAATCGCATACAACGCGTTCTCGTAACTATTTTTTTTGCTTGAGTATCATTCTTTTGCTGTGCTTGGATGGTCATTCAAAAACCTATTAAAATAGAATATTTTTTGCAGCCCTAATAACATCGAATTAACGAGGCTTTACTTTACCTCTGGAACACTGTGCTACGCTATAAGGCACCAATACGGGCAGCCAGTTACCCATAAGACTTGTTTACGTGAACTAGACAGCGGCGGGTCGCGTCAGGGGATCGAGTTGAGCGAGGTCAACCCAACTCGATGACTGTCTGTTTGCATGAGCTCGATACTAGCGAGTAAACTCGCCCTTCGCGCCCTGTGAGGCGCGACCGCAAGAGAGCTGAACTTGCTCCCGCTTCTGTTCTCCCCTACGGAAAATGGGCTACGAGTCAACCCACCCCTTGCGGTGGAGTCGAGGGGTCGAGTCGAGCCGAGTTCTCGACCACACTAGGCGGCATTTAGATGAACCCAGTAACCAGTTTTCAACTCAAATCAACGCATCATGTAAACGCCGCTTTTGAGTTAAACTTCTATGGTCACTGCCTGGCGCTCACGCGCCGTGCCCATGAGAGGGTCCGGCGGCCTGTTGGGACATGCCTGCTGCACCCTGGACAAAAACTGGGACTTGGGGACTAGAAGATTTCACTTCATTTATTGTATGATTCTCAGACTCCCCAGAACGCGGTTAAACAAGCATCCAAAACAGAGCACTCAAATCAAAAACATGTCCACGCCCTGGGGCAGAGCCTATAATATCCCCCTCTAGTGTTTCACCTCGCCCCTGGAGCGGGCGACCAATCCCTGTCGCACGCACTCTCTCCCCGGTAAACACAATGCCGCTAAGTTGCGAGTCACGCGGCCGGCCGGTGAGCTGCGCGTGACTTTGCGGTTCCTGTGATTCGGGGTCGTCGCCCCACGATACCTTTTACCGCCGCCGTTGGTGGGACGCGTTGATGTCAACGTGCGGTGCGTTACAATGGTGACCGTTGCCGCCGATCTGAAGGCTGGCCTGGCCGCAAGAAACCGTTGTGGAATGGATCCTCCGACTGATCCCATCAGGACGACGGGAAGCCCACAGGATGAGTCAGGCTTCGGGCTCCCTCGGGGTCGTTCAAGGTTGCAAGTTGCGTTGACGACACATTGACGAGCGAGACACATTGCAACAAAGTATCGGACACCGCCATCGCATTGCCAAACGCTGCCCGGAGTTCGTTGCCATCACCGACAGCTGCTACTGACGTCCAGCCCACGGTTTAAGACCGGGGACCAGCCTCGACATTTCACAGACAAGTATATGAGACCTGTAGAGGGTGACCGCAGGCGTCTAAGCCAGGACACAGAGGCATAAAGAGATATTTTGTATGGAAGCACTGATCGTCACCGCAGCTGGCGAAACAGCGATGACAACTGTGCTTGTAGTAGGCAGGCTCAGCTATCAAAGTCTAAGAACTGCCCCCCCCCACCCCCTTTTAAAGCTTTAGAACTTGTACACGGACAGATTGTAAGTTCGGCAACTGCAACTGGCACTGGCAGGCTGTATGCGCTGCACCTCCATGATATGTGCCCTTATTCGCCTCCAGTAGAAGCGATTGGGAAGCGCCTCTACGAAATTCAAAAGGAGTTCCAGAAGGTCGGCCTGAGTATGGAGCAGCCATGCTCGATGACAGAGAAAGAACTTTGCTGGATCCTGGACAACTTGACGGCCTTCAACCGTGTCCTGATGAGAATGGACATAGAGATCAAAGAGGAGGAGCCACACAAGCTTTGTATTTGCTCCCTAGATGACGGAGTGCGTCCGTAGCAAGACACCAAAGAGATTTTCGATGCCTGCATAAGTTTCCACCTACTGCTTGAGAGGCAAAAACACATAAGCACTCCAGACCTGGAATATACTACGTTGGCCTCTAATTGCGCATATGTCTTGTTAAGTTTTGGCTTGCAACAGAGGACTTCCTATATGCCGGACAGTTCCGTGGCTTGGGCTTTATACCACACTTCGAGCACTTGATTTTGTTTTGCAGGCTACTTACCCCCGGCCATCTTCACAGGCTGGACCGGGTTATCTTTGTGTGTCCGCGCTTCCTTCTGGACAGCTACTGCTTCGGATGTCTGCAATTTCTTCCTCTTTCGCCTTGGACAACAAGATTGTCGTAGATTACAGTTAATTTTTGAAACTGCGGTATCGTGCCTGCTTCCTCACGACACTGGAACTTCGGGAACTGCCGCCTGCATCATCGTCCGGAACAAGTATCGTTCGCCTAGGCTCCCGAGTAGCCGTAAAACTTCTTGTACGACGGTCTTGTAGTATTCTCTGCGTCCGTCTTTGTCCAAACTAAAATTATTGAAGAAATAGGTACCACTTTCACTGTCATGGAAGTATTTGCAGCATCGCTGTAGGGCTTCGCATGTGACTTTACGACGGTAAAGTCAAGCTCTAACTACTGCTTAAATATCTGCCAGTTTTTACAAACGTCACCTTTGTTGCGAAGTGGTTCTGGTGGCTTCAGAAGATCCATTCCGGCAGCCTGGTTTCCCTGTCTTGCGTCTGTTCAGGGCGTTGTCGAGTTCGCCGGCTACTTCCATGTATCGTGCATTCCCGTGCACGTCGCAATGACCGTCCCCGCATCAGGGAAGCGAATGCAGCAAGCTTTTGTTTGGTGTTCGGTTATGTAGCCGAGGCCAACGGGACTGGCGAGGGAAAAAGATAAAGGTAATGGATTTTGCCATCTGGCCAGAGTGATGCAGCTCATGCCGGAACTTATCAGATCGGAGCGCGATACGTATTCAAACGCGGTTTTTGTCGTAGCGAGCAAGGCCGCTTCAATGCCACTAATGGGAAATCTAAAATGAACTGCGGCTTTATTGGTAATATTTTAAATGCACGGCTGCTTTCCTCTTGTGGACATCTACTCTTAATAGTGCAATATCTTAGCCACAAGCGTCCTCCGCTTCGTTTAACATGGGGCGGTAGAAGCTAGCGAAAATCCGCACTTGCAACTGCGCCGACATCGCACATGACATTTAAAGGGATGTGCAATTGTTTCTCGATATATACCGCACATTGCACATGTGCCATCTTCCTTGCTAAATATCATATTGTAGCTTCGCGTACTAAGACAACATGATCTGGTTTCAAAGAATATTGTCCTGCCTTTTGAATTACAATAGAACGGTTCCTTCCTGATTTGCCTCTTTCAATTCCTATATGGTTGTACAGTTTGCTTCTTTATAATTGAATTAATCTAGTTGTTACCTTTTGCGTTTTTTACCTTTCGCTTAAAGCTCTTTATTTCTCCGTTCGTGTTTCGTGCATACTTACTGGTTGGTTTCCTGATTCCGCCACTGTGAGCCAGCGTTCCTTCTATATAAGTATTTAAACATCTTAGCTGCCCATTTGTTATCCTGCAATTTCCTCAGGCGGTCGTCATAAAATATTTTACTCTGAGCTTCCCGCGCCTCAGAATATGCCCAGCCCATATCCCTCTGTACTGCCTTGTATCTGGTTTTGCCGTGGGCACCTAGTCCTAATCTTCCATAAGCTCCCTAATTTATTTCTATAGTACCGACCGAGCTTATGCGCTAATATAGGCACAAAACCATTCTCAAAAGTAAGCCATGCCACCATTTTTCCTTTCCAACTGCCTCTTAGTACACCATACATGTTGTACCTCCATGGCCTGTGTTCCATTATCGCGGCATCTTTTCACCCTAACAGCCTGTACGTGCTTTTGTATGTATTGGCCTCGATATTCAACACAGTCGCCACCTCGTGGCGCCGCGGCGAACCCTCCTTAGTGGGAACGCCCGCTCGCGTCGCCTGTTAGCCAGCAGTGTTTACGTGCGCGCGTACGGCACACATTACTGATGATTTTTATTTGTGTCGCGGTTTCAGGAAGCGAAAGCTTCACTATGCTTGGTAAAGCTGATTTCCCCGTGCGTTGCCGGTTGAGCTTCAAGTGAGTCAGAGGTCAAGTGCGGCTATACGCTTTACCATATGTGGTCCACCAAGGTGGCGCACCAGTTGACCTTTTGATTCGCTGGTAGAGGGCGGTAGAATATGTCGCGGCGTTCATTGGGTGACCAACCTCTCGCGATCAAACATTAACTTGCACCTGCCAGGGTGGCAGGGTGGGCGCGCTGCCTAACGAATTTGCGGAACGCACTCAACGTTACAGGCGCCAAGCCGCGTCTAGTTGCCCGGTACACCACATCTTTTTCTCTCTAGACAGGTTCAGCAGTAGTTAAACCGCAGCTAATTTTTGAAGCGAAAAGCTTCACTACGCGGGTCAAAACCGAGCTTCGCGCTAGTCGAACCGGTGAGTTCTGCGCATGCGCGAAAACGAGTGACGTCACGCGCCGCGCGGGTGGTCGCTCCTCGCCGCTGCCGCAGCCTTCGCCGCCGCCGACTCCGTCGCCTGACCTTTCGGCGCAGCCGCGCGCTACGGCACGTGTGCGTCATGTGCATGCGCAAGGAGGCTATATATTGAGCTTGCCAGAGAGTAAGGCGTGCGCACTCGACATGGAAGGGAAGGAGAGTGCGGCTGTTGCTAGACTACGCAGAAAGGCTGAGAAACTAAATTGTCCGATCCAGAAGTACTCGCTTGGGAGTTGGCTGCACAACAGCGAAAAAATGATAGAGCTGAAGCTAAACGTGTAGCCGAAACGCCTGAACGGGAAATACTTGCTGAACGACGTCGGAAAGAAGCCGAAAAGCGTGTCTTGGCCGCATCTTCAGCCAGCAGCAGCCAAGCGAGCGAGGAAGAGGAAACAAGAGAGTCAGAAGAGGAATATCCCCGTAGTGGGTATGTGCCAGCAACGTCTGAGGCCTTCCTTCCTTCCTTCCTTCCTTCCTTCCTTCCTTCCTTCCTTCCTTCCTTCCTTCCTTCCTTCCTTCCTTCCTTCCTTCCTTCCTTCCTTCCTTCCTTCCTTCCTTCCTTCCTTCCTTCCTTCCTTCCCAAGACTCGCTGTTACAAGCTCTTCGCTTGCATATCCAGGCTTAACCAGAGCTAAGAGCCGCTGCGGTGGGTGAGTGCTTATGTCGCTCGGCTGCTGGCCCGAAAGACGCGGGTTCGATCCCGGCCGCGGCGGTCGAATTTCGATGAAGGCGAAATTCTAGAGGCCCGTGTGCTGTGCGATGCCAGTGCACGTTAAAGAACCACAGGTGTTCGAAACTTCCGGAAGCCCTTCACTACGGCGTCCCTCATAGCCTGAGTCGCTTTGGGACGTTAAACCCCCATAAACCAAACAAACCAAACCAGAGCTAAGCCACTGCCTAACTTTTTACTTGCCTGCCTCTTGCGAAATAAATTAGAACACGCTACAATCCTACGCTGAAGTGAAGGCAAAAATTGTGCATATCGAGTGTACTATGCTGGATCATGAGATCCACCGTCGGTCCTCGATAGTTCAGGTTGTTTGCCGCGTGGCGTGTCAAACGCAGCGACGATCGCGTTAGGTGCCGTGTCAAAGCAAAACAGACAGGTCAAGGCCGTCTATACAGTTGAATGCAGCCGCCCAGCTGTTGCATATTCCCGTCAGTTATATTTATGATCCGACAGGTTTGCTGCCACACGAGGTGGCTTGAAAACTTCTGCCGAGCAGAATTCACTTTGAACGAGCCATTTTCTGCCCTCTATCGGCATGATGAAGTTCTGTGAGTATTCTCCTCTGGTTATGTTAATCGGTTTTGAAATCTACTATGGCGCTCAAAATGAGCTTCAATGCACTACCGGTAGTCATTTGGAGCATTGCGAGCCCAGTTCGGCTGTAAATTTGTGCTCTTTCCCACTGATGCAAAGAACAACGCACATTCAATATTTTTGCAATTTCGCTGATAAGTGTAAGGGCGAATTATTTTACCATAAAGCGGAATCTTCAGCAGGCTAACTCCGGACGCGTTGCAAGTGATAGCTCTTGGCGCGACAGTACAGCCCCCGTCAAAAGTATACAGCCCAAGGGGTTTGCTTCTAAGCTGTTTAGCGTGACTCCCTAGCACATCAAGCAGTCCAAACCTTGGGAGGATTGAGAACGCGAAGCCATTCCTTGTTCAAAAGACTGCGGTCATTGAGGGTTCATAACGAGGCATGCTGCAGGCCTCACAAGCAAACCTCTTGGACTATATACTTTTGACCGAGGGAGAGGGGGGGGAGGGGGGCTACATTAAGACGTTTATATATTCTTCGTTGCTGTCGAACTTGAAGGATACTGCACATCCGTGACATCGCAGCAAGGGGAGCATTTTGCAGCAGAGAAGTGCGACAACGGTTGAGTGTTCTCAGCATGCCCAGCACTTAAATGTCACCGGAAATATTGCATGGTCAAACTACGTAGTTGTACGCCATTGTTAGTCCTAACATTGCCATCCGACAAAGCGCTGGGGCTCTCTCCCACGCAAGCCCATTGTTCCAAAGAAAGAAAAATTTAGGGACGAACCTGAGCGACAGATGCAATACGTCAGTCTGTGGAGCGGAGTGTTAGTGACACTGAACATCATGCGCGCTTAACTGCACTCTAGACAGGGAAAGGAGTAGAAAAGGAGTAAGTCTGTTCCTATAGCGCACACCCTTTTATAAAAGTGCTGTTCGCTAGAGGACAGCTTACTTCCTTTTTACTCCCGTACTAGCGTATTCATGTTTAGTGCGTATCTCGCTTCCCTCCTTGCGTGGAAGTGTTTGCTTGACGAGGAGTAATAGATCTTGATATCACCGAAAAACAGCGCGCTTACACGGGACACGAGAGAGGAGACACGCACACACGCAGCGCTGTGTGTGTGCGTGTCTCCTCTCTCGTGTCTCGTGTAAGCGCGCTGTTTTTCGGTGAGATCATGTACCAACTGGCCCGGCAACTGTCCTTAATGTAGATCTTGATAGTCGCATAGATGCGAAGAATATCAATTTCTTTCATAACAGTGCAATAATATGGAAGGTTTCATCCTCGGTATCTGTTTTGCAAATGTCCCCAGAATTATGGTTTGCACAGCACTGTAATCACTGTCCGATTATTGCAATGGAGGAGCGGTGATCGCTCACCAAAGGGACTGCGGGGATGATGGTGATGATGATGTTTATGATGATGATGATGATGTTTAGACGGAAGGACAAGCGCTCCCTGTCCCCTGCCGCAGCGCTGGCAAAAGTTTCGAACGTGAACCAACTAGCTCAAGTTTCCGTGTTACACATATATTTGTATCAATAAGCAGTTTACCCCGTACGGTTGGGGCTCTCAGTGGAGGGCTCCTGCAGCGGCTGCCGTCAGCCGGGCCCGGTCTACCAGCTTGCAATGGTCATCCAGGTCCGAGCTGGACATCTTGTAAGCTCACAGACTGCTAGCCATACGACGGTCGCTGTCCCTACCGTGCACGCGCCAGGGATAAGTGGATTGAAGTCAGCGGACCGCCATTCTCTAGCGTGGAAACGGAGAGGCGCACTTTGCCTTATTGGCGACTGAACATTGGGCTGTCGTTTCACTCGCGCGGAGCTTCCGATGTTCATTCGGGAAAGGCCGCCCACGCTGGTTGCCGAAAGACATCCGGATAACGGCACAGCCCGCAGGACACGCAAAATTAGCCCTCTTGCTAGTTTCCGTTCCAAGAGGTGTCTTGTATAGTTGAGTAATTAAGTATTCCAGTCGACTAAAGCCTCCTTTCGTATAAGAAACGAGTAATGCCTGGGAAAGGAAGAAAAGAAAGAAAGAAAGAATGAAGGAAAGAATGAGAGAAGGAAAATAAGAAAGAAAGGAAGGAAGAAAGAAGGAAAGAAATAAAGCAAGAAATAGAAGCAAGAAAGAAAGGAAGAAAAAAGGAAAGGAAAGAAAGAAAGAAAGGAAGAAAGAAAGGAAAGAAAGAAAGAAAGAGCTGCCAATGAAGATCTCGCAAAGATTCTTGTATCCATTGCCGGTTACAAATACTCGATTACTTTAAATCAGGGCTTCCACTAGCTGGACTGTGCGTGAATATTGAATAATTTGCTTACTAGAGAGCACCGAGTTTACAAGCCCACGTCAACGAGCAGGTGCCTAAGCATCCAGTGCGCATTCCCAACCGTTTTAAATGAGCTTTCGCTTCAGGCACCACTCCAAGTATATTACACAGCTCTTGGGGAGCACATAGCGAGAAAGACCAACACCTGAGAGAATGAACACGCAAGCCAAGCAGGGCGATGTGTCCCTGTGCGTATTCAGCAGCAGGCGAAATCTTCTGCAAGTGATCATCATCATCGTCATTATTATTTTGAGTTGTCAAAGCACAGAGAACATCGAAACTTTTCATACGCCACCGACACAAATTGGTCAGCCAGCCATCTATCGCTTTCACATATCTATGAAGGAAGACAACAGTCACCGAGATCAAGGAAAACATTGGAAAATTTTCTCTTCTTTTTATATTATTTCTGGTATTAATGAATTAGAAGTTAACATGTATTAAGTTGGACGTCAGTTTAGTCAGATATATTTGACTTGAGTACTGCTGAAGCGTGTGAGGGAACCTGTCGTTATGCTCAAAGTTTCTCCTCATCACAACTCAAGCTGCATGAAAGTCGAGCTGAAAAGAGACCGCATTACCCCAAGTGATGTATACAAGCCACTGCAAGTGCTGCATGACCGTATATTTCTGAACCGCTACAATGCCGCAAATGCCTTAGGCCATAGGCCACGTCAGCGCCAACGAACTCGCGGTGTATCAAACCTCATAGGGCCGAAATCAGGGAGCTGAATGTGTTACAACTGTGCGGGCCTCATGTCAGCTAGACAGAAGATTGCTCGTGTATAAAAAAGTAACTAGTTCTGAGCGGCAAATGGTGTGAGACAGCTCTGTGCATCACAAAGCCGCTGAGACAGTCTGCAGACTGTAAGAGTATATAAGCGTTAAAAAATGATGCTGCATATCCCATATTGTTCAGATATTGAATTGCTTTGCTTCCATTGGTCAGCTCCTCCTTAGGCTTTGGAGCCGACGAATGACTATGACCGTCGGCTAACTACTCTTACAAGGCCCGCAGCGCCTCCTAGTAATGGTGGTAGGAGCGATGGTAAGCATCGAGAGACGAACTCTTACAAAATTAAGACCCCTGTTCGCTGCGGCTTCATGACTTATGTGTCAGAATAATTAAGTTGTGTAATGGGCGAACTGCTTGAAGAACTCTTGGCACCAAATACTTGATGGCGTGATTTCACCTTTGAAATTAGTCGTCAGGCATTAAAGACATTTATAATAGGGTGACGCTATCGGTTACGAGCATAGAGGAATAGCGGGGGGCCAGTGAGCAGGCGCCGGGAAATAACTCCTCTCCCTCCGGTTATGACACTGTTCTGCCCATGATGCGTACGATTAAGGAGAACAGGTTCACGACCCCTTGATTTAGTAGACGACAGCTTGTAAAATGAAAACGAGGATATGCGTTGCCTAAGGCTCTTAGACCACAGGAAAAGGTAAGTAGAAAGGGCAGCATTATAATTTTTACCTTGCATTTTTTGTGTGTTCTCCCGCACCAGTTCGAATCTGCGCAAGATCCTCTAGACGCGAAAGAAAAACTCACGAAATCGCAATGCACCAAGCGACTCTATGTGTCGTGCCTCGAGCCGCACCATTTCTCCTCGAAGACCGTCCAGAGGAAGATGCGAGGACGTTCCGCGTGTTCCGCTCCGTGGGACACTACGGCACAGACGTTCAGGCGTCCAGAAACGATGCTCGTAGTCGCACACGTGGCCTCTTCTCATCAGCCTGATTGACTGGTGACCGAAGTTACGCCACGAAAATCACGTGACACTGCGTCACACGGGCGCATATAAGAAGGGAGCGGGGAGTGTTTCGCGGTGGCAGACGGCATGGAGCGCAGCAAGCGAGTCCTGGTCGTCCTGCTCCTCTTCCTCGTGGAGTCAGGTATGCCTACCGATAACCTCCGCTTGGCAGCATTTCCTAGACGCCCGCAAGAAGGATGTAGAGGTTGATGTACAGGTTTTCCACCACGTACCCGCCCCTCTTCACCTCTTTTCTGAATGACTTAAGTTCACATCCTAAGCGTGTTTTGCCAACTTGGCAACTTTGCCGTGTGCTCAGGCGAGCGACGTTGTGAGCGTCTGTGTAGAAGAAGGCTAACCTTCGAGTGCCTGCAAACTTAATGAAGAAGCATGGTTAATCAACTATAACTTATGTTGGCTGCTATGATCGAGGCCGATGAACTCTGGTCAGTTCTAAAGGTCAGTGGTAGATAATCATGCCATAGATAAAAGAGAAGACTGCGTTCATAACTGGGCTCTCCCAGCTTACACGTAACTGAGCTACGATCTCCTTTCGTAACCTGGAGAAGAGGATCTCCGAAGCTACTTCTGCTGTTAGGATTTGAACTGTCAACTCCTTTCCCCCCCTCCCCCTCCCCTCACTCGTTTTCTACGCTCCGGCTTGGGTCTAAGTGTGCTGTCTACGAGACGCTATACCTTACGGAGCACGTTGACTAGTCTAACGATGCCAGAAACGTAGACAGGTGCTTTTGCAAAAAACGATACCGAGTGTTGCCAGGTGGCACGCTCCGTAACTACACGTTTGAAAGGAATTTCTGTGTATGTGTTTTTGCAGAAAAAAAACAATCTAGACAATTTTCTCATAACTACTAACAGACCGTTGAAGCCTTACCAAATTCATTTCCCCAACAACCAAAGTGTCTCAATTTTTTTGCCTATTAATGTTAATAGAGACTTTTTGAAGTTTCATGATTAGAAGTGTTCAGGGAGGCGCATGCGTCCTGTTTGTGTTAGAGTGTGTATTAATACCTGTGTTTTTTCCAATAAACCTTCGGAAACGCGGGTTACTAGATTTGAATACAGTGTGTAGTAAAGGCGGGATCGCAGACTCGCGAGTGGACGTTGCTCTATTGGGCGCGCCGCTTTCATAAAAGACCTAAAAAGCAGCATTAAATCATTACGGATTATGTGCACTGTTCCAACTTAGTTGCTGTCTATCAAGAATGCCGCAGGATATACTTATGGCGGGTGACACTGCAAATGCGGTGCTTCTGGTTATGCGGCGCAGTGACAGGGCACAGTGTTATATCAATCTCAATTAAGAGGCCCTGGTCTTAGGGTATGATTAGGGAGGGGAGGGGTGACCAGGGCCGACCCTCAGCCGAAAAAAGCAGAGGCTGAGGACAGGAATGATTTCATATTATTAGCCAGGGTAAAACTACGTTTGTTTGGGAATGCACTGTGGGCGCCACCGTTTATGGATGGCGGGCTTTTCGTAGAACGCCACAGTTTATCCTGGGAGACGATATTGCCAGTATGGTATATTGATTTGAAAGCCGGCCAGCAGAAGGCGAATGTGCACTTTGAAGCGAAATTGCGCTAAAACCATTGTCAACAGTTGTTACCCTTGTCTGAAATATACAGAAAAGTGCGTCCGTCCGTTACATTTTTGGTCACGTGACCTAGGTCGACGTGACCTTGTGATGTCACGTGATGTCTCTGCCACGCTCGCGCCAGCTGCTCTTCTTCTCTGTCGTGAAATGAATTCAAGCGTGGCAAATTCAAATCAGTACAATGAGTCGCAAACGGCTTTCGCCTTCCCGCAGTTAAGAACTGAGTTAGCTAAGTGCCCCAAACAAATTTTTGTCTATGTAGTTCGTTATTTTTAAAGGTAAATAAAACGCTGCGAATGCTGTTTTATTACACTGAGGGCAGATAATTATGACCAAGCCACGTTTGGAAAACGAAGCCTGAGATTTTGTCTAGGCATTAAGTGACACGCAGCTTGAGTCATTAATAAACGAATTGCATGGGGTCATGCACTTTGTGCTAATACCACGTTTTCTCCATTACAGCTAAAATTACTTCCGGTCCCGCTTAATGGTCTCAGTCGCCGTGCTACTAGCTGTTACAGACTGATCAATTCAGCTACCACAATAGCTGTTGCCTCTAAGATAGACCAATATGTAATACAATTCGCGGTATCAGCTTTCGGTTCTTTGCAGGAATAACGGCGGGACGAACTGCGGGAACGGATTGCAAAGCGTGATCAATTACCCGTACAGTGGGCGTAAAAATAATATGCAGAGAACTAAACTCATTCAGCAGTTTCTGAAATGAACTACAGTTTACGATAGGCATAGCGAGGATCCTGAAGCGGTAAAGGAATACAACTTAGGGCAAGTAGTTACCTCAAATCCGGACGACGAGAGTGAAATAACTGGAAGATTAAGAATGAGCTGGAGTGCATTAGGCAGGTACTTTATGATCATGAATAGCAGTTTACCATTATCTCTCAAGGGAAAAGTATACATCAGTTGTATCTTACCGGTACTCGCCTGCGGGGCAGAAACGCCGAGGGTAATTCAAGGGTTCAGCTTGAGTTAAGGACAACGCAGCGAGCTATGGAAAGGAAAATGATATGTTTAACGTCAAGAAACAGGAAGAGAGAAGAGTGGGTCAGGAGATTAACGCGAGTTAATAACATCCTAGTCGAAATCAAGAAAAAGAAATAGGAATGGGCAGGCCTTGTAATACGAAAGCAATATAATTGGTTGTCGTTAAGGGCGCAGCAGGGGCGGCAGGAAGTTAGGTGCACGGGCGGATGAGATTAGGAAGTTTGCGTGTATAAAGAGCCTCAGCCCGCACAGGGCGAGTTTAATTGGAGAGATACGGGAGAGGCCTTTGCCCTGAAGTGGGCGTGGTCAGGCTGATAATGATGATGACGGTGATACTTTTGCGACCACCGCACATGGACCCTCTGTTCATACTATGCCTCCTCTTTATCTTCTGCACAGCTCTCTTCCCAGCCCAATGTCAGGTGCTGAGAACCAACCACCCTCCACCATTCAACTTTGGCAGCGGCATCGTGCGGCTCATCATAAAATGTAAGCGTTACGTATTCGTCTTGCCAGGAGTTATGCTTCGTAGCTATTTACAAAAACCACGCCCGGTACACTGCATCCTTCATTCGAACAATGCGCATTTGGGGTTCATTTTTTCGCCGACTTCGCTCAGCGAAGAGTAGCGTGCCTGCGGAAAACATATGCACTGGGCATCGTCACTAGCAAGAGGAAGGGAAAAAATAATGTTTGCTATCGAAACGTTGGTCATGTTTGCCGACTTGTAGTGCCATGAAACTTTGCTATGAAAGCTGTATTGCGGCTGTTAAGTTTTTGATGACAAGTGTGCCTCAATCATTATTTGTCTAGACGAAGCAAGTGCTCTTGTCGGAAAGTTGGCTAAGCACCCTGAGGCTCCTCCTTCCTTGTTAACTTTGCGCTGTCACTCAGTATTTGCTATTCTTAGTGTGTTGAGATTCCTGATGTCTGGAGAGCATAGCTGCTGTGCGCTAAATGCGATGTTATTAGCAAAAGTCATTTTCTTTCTGTTTCTGGGTATGTTCACATCTGTGCGTGAGCAAAAAAAAAAAACATTTAGTAAGGCTGAGAAAATAAAATTTGAAAGCAGTTTTTCCCGCCACTTGATTCGATTCAAAATTGTGGCGTCGACAACGACAAGGACTGCTTGCTGCCGTATTGAAGTCAATGGCAGCGTAGCACTGCCATATCCTGTGGTCCTCACAAAACTCGGTGTAGACGCATGCATTTTAAACTGCAAATTCGGCCGGTGAAGGCGACACCTGTATCTCGTTTTTTAGTCTGCTATAACATAACATAACATAACATAACATAACATAACATAGCTTATGGTTTATGGGGGTTTAACGTCCCAAAGCGACTCGGGCTATGACAGACGCCGTAGTGATGGGCTCCGGAAATTTCGACCACCTGGAGTTCTTTAACTTACACTGCCATCGCACAGTACACGGGCCTCTAGAATTTCGCCTCCATCGAAATTCGACCGCCGCGGCCGGGATCGAACCCGCGTCTTTCGGGCCGGCAACCGAGCGCCATAACATCTGAGCCACCGCGGCGGCGGCTGCATAGCATAGCATAACATAACATAACATAACATAACATAACACAATATAACATAACATATAACATAAGATAAAATAACATAATATAACATATAACACAACATAACATAACATCACATATCATTCTGAAAGTTTTTTTGGTGAGAGTGGTTTCTTTGTCATTATACAGTAGTCTATCGATAGAGGTCTACTTGAATCTCTCCTTAGTGTCCCATTAAGGCACTTGGATTCGCGAGCCATGGTCTCGGCCGACATGCAAAAGTGCAAATTGAATCCAAAGTATGGATTTATTCCCAACTTACAGAACATTGCTACCGATTGGTATAGCGTAGAAATATCATGGGGGTACTAATAATGCAATGCTACGCCGCAGTTAGTGCAGCTCTGTGCAAGTGACGGGGCTTACCGGCCGTATTAAAGATGAGAAAGTGAAAAATCGCAGCAGCCTTCACAAACCAACGCTGCAAGGGCCTTAGCCCACTGCTGCACTGTTGAGGAGGCTCTTGACGACGAGGCCATTAGCGCCAACTGCCGCTTCTGCCTCCGTATCGACGGTAGCTGTCGCCGAAGTGCCCCTGCAGAGCCGGAAAGGGTACAACTCTTCCATTCACGGTCGAGAGACGTCTCGGTGGCAAACTGAGATAGCCGCAAAGAGCGAGTTTGCCGACGGCTGTCGCGCGAGTGCCTGTACAGGCTATGTACTGGAGCGACGTTGCGCATAGCTTTGACATCTTGCTCTCCGAAGCATCCAAGTTACCAGGAAAAGCCGCTCTTGCAGCCTGCTGGAGCCATTTCCCGTCGCAGTGGTCACAGCGAGCAGACTTTCATTGCGCTCCCCATAGAAGCACACCTGACTACGAACAAGATAATGTGTGATAGAACAAACTTGATACTAGTGAACTGTTTATTGCACTAGGGGTCAGTAACTCTAGTTGGCGATAACAAGTGTTATAGAATCAACAGCAAACTGGAGCGAGCATAAATTCCGCAGAAAAGTAGCATTGTGATGCTGATTGTCTCCGCTTTTAGTTTTCTATAGTTCCATTAATAATCGGGCAAAAACAAACATTGCATAAATATTCGACTGCGTTGGACTAAACTCTATAAATATGTTCTAATGCAACACGCTAGCTGTTGAGAAATACGCTGCGGATACGATTAAGCAAGTGACAGTTTTCAGCTAATGTGGATCTATGGCACTGCAGCCTGGATTGTCCAGGGTAGCGCCATCTTTTGCGAGCGAGATACAATGCATGGAGATGTATGAAGCACCGCATCAAGCAGTTGGTGGACAGGAGGCAGCTGTTGATGTAATTTTATTTCTAACGAGGCAGATGCCGTTCTGCCAACTACGTATAACAGCTGCCCCGGCACCCAGCCTTTCCTGTCTTCTAAACTTCATTCTCCGCCATCCAGCGTGCGATGTTCCAACACTGTACGTGAATTTTTAGCGTAAGTCATCCGCTTGACATCCCATCAATGTAAACCCAAAAGATGTATAATCATAAGTTCTTGTGCTTTTCATAAGTATAACTTGTTTTCAGGCTGCATGAGGTCTGCCGGACTCAAAAGCAGCGGGCAAATTTGGCGCGAACATACACACCTCAGAATGCTGTCACCTTTTATTTACAGTGGTGTTAGCTGGTAGCTGCCGTCATCGGAGGTGGGCAAAAGCATTCGTACACTCTGTCACAAAACAAAGAAAAGGTGGTTACAAAAAAAAAACACTGCAGTAAAAACAACTACAAATGCGAGTACAACGTTTCAACGTATGCAAATTACATTTTAGATGTCCTCTTTGATCCTATTTTGGAACGATAGCCCTGTATCACATTCTGGAACAGCAGCCCGTAAGGCATTATTCTGCGCTATATTTTTGAGAAGTGAGCAGACGTATGAGTTAATGTGTGGTTTCAGAGTGTGGTAATTACAATCATGCCTTTGTTCTAAATTATTTTGTTCCGGTGAAAACAAGCAATAGGAGGTGTCATTATAAAAAAACTTCCAAGGTTAATAAAAAAAAGTTTCAGCTAAACCGCTTTCAGCCGATTTGCTAAAGGAGGAAATTTCATTGGATTCAGCATTGCTGTGGCTGAATCCCTGCGTGAAAATTTTCATTAGATGAATCTAGCTGGTTCGCGTTGCACTTTATATAGAATTTGAATTAGCTCAATTTGGAAAGGAAGGGGATTTGAGGTGTACCTGTCCCAACATAGGGCGTGCAAATCCACACCCCTTGCTGTTCGGCCTTATATAAACGCCTTTCCATCTCGTTGCAGCGTACACGGATGAACTGATCCGCGACCTCAGCGACAGCCCCGTGTTGCGGCTCAGCGAGTCCCAGGCCGAGTTCCTGCGACAGCGACTGGGCCGCCTCTACGAGCACGTGCGCCGCCACCCGGCGCTACACCAGCGCTACCTGTGGGTGGGCCGGGACCGGCCCCGCGGAAGCCCCGACGAGCCCACGCTGGCGGCGCAGTCGTCCCCAGGCTACGAGCCGGTATTCAGGCTGCGTGCGGTTGTTGCTTGGTTTACCTGGAACGACACCTACAGCGCTCACTCTAAAGTGCTGCAAGACAATTCATTTACTCGCTATCTATATGTGAAGCATCTATCTTCTCTGTGTTACATTCAGGCGTTAGTGAAGCACCTTCCCGCCGAACATCCTTGTGCAGCGGCTTCGTGCAGCCGTAGTTGAGGAGCCTACTGCGAAAACAAGAGCTATTTCCTGTTCATATACCTGACTGTTGTATATATTATACTGAACAAAAACAATAACATACTTTTCTTGAAACGTTCAAGCATTCCTCCGAAGAAGGTTCGTCAGGTTTACAGTCACTCGGTACTGCACGTCTAGTAAACGGGCATTAGAATGAAATCAAAGGCTAAGCACCAGTGTTACAATAAACAGTGTAGTACGAAATACCGCTCTCAAAATTAAAGGCGAAGTATTGTCTCCTGAAGGATGCGACAAAAATGGCACTTTTTAAAGCTACCGCCTTTACGACCCCTTGTACTCGCCAGCATATACACAATACTTATATCGCATCACGTTGCCTAAAAAAAACAAGCAAAATAAGAGTGCGCTGTCCGCACATATAGAGGATGCAGCGTTAATGAGTGGCGGCGCAAAACTCAGATTTGCAGCGTCAAGGACCCTGTAAGGTCGCCTCCATTTTCATCCCTTAATTCGCAAACGGCCGACGCAGGGACAGTAGCCCTGAAACGTTCAGAGGAAAGATCCGGAAAGTAGAAATCACTCAGTTTCTTAGTTTCTGCGCATCTATTAATGGCCTTTAAGGTATACCCTTTGCCAAAAGTACGCAGCCCAAGTCTGTGCTCCTGAGCCATGCTGTGTGCCTCGATAAGCATCACCAGCGGTCCAAATCTCTTGAAGGTATATGAGGACCTCATGTCTTCACCGGTCCGAGTTAGATTGTCCGCGGACACTAGAAGAACCTCACTACAAGACTTATAAGCCAACTCCTTGAGCTATGTACTTTTGGCAGAAGCTGCACATCTGCCACCCGAAAATCTCTAACGCATCATGACGGCTCCGGCGCCGCGTCGTCAAGCATCTCGGAGGCAAATATTAGGACCCTAGAATTTTGCGCTGCACTATATATATGTTCGCGCTCAGTCGCAGTAGTGTCTCTGTCGTTGCGCAGGCGGAATCTGCGGCGGCCACACTGAGCAAGCGCGGCGGCCGGCTTCAGGGATCCGGGGCAGACCCGCCCCGGGTTCCCCAGGGTGGCGACCGGGGCAGCGTGCGGGGCGTGAAGAGGACCCCTCCGGAGACGCCGCTGGCGCCCCTCTCGGAGGAGATCTGCCGCACGAGCACCGCCTGGGAGCGGCTCAACCAGACGGTCGACTCGTTCGGCAACCCCGTCGAGGTGGTCCAGGACGAGGCCTTTCCCCAGTGGGTCTTCTCGTACCGCTGCGCCTCGCAGGGGACTCCCTGCGTCGGCATCGACGCCCTGTGAGTCCAACTAGCCCCACACAGTTCGCGCTTCTCCCGCCAGGTGCTACGTCGCCTTCAGCATTCACGCAGGGAGTGAGTGAGTGAAATACTTTATGTTTCAAGTGAAGAAGACGACCTCATGCTACTCTCCGGATTTATCTCTCTGTCGAGAGATCAGGGACAGGAGGGATAGGGGTGGACAGGGTCGCCGCGTCAGATGCTGGCCTGGATTTCTTGAATCGCGGCGGCCTCTTCGGCCAGTTGGACGGCGAGAAGCTAATACTCACGGTACGGGCAACGCAGCGAAGTCTCCCAGGCGTCTCTACAATATCTTTTATTCTCCCTGCCTGGGGAAAATGCGCAGGGGAAAAAAAGTGAACTTTTCCGCGGTAGACAACAACGGTGGCGGGTTGCCTTCATAGAAGTAATGAAAATACGCCCTGGAGGGCAGTCACAATATTTAGTGAGATAACGCTCGACATGTGATTTTGCGAAAACCACACGGCTTCTCCACAACGAAATTCTCTCATTGGGGGAGAGGGTCGTGTTGTCGTCAGCATCGCCAAATTTGAAAATCTGGGAACTGAAAATTTTGAATACCTTTCGTTGAAATATGATACGGGATCTTACTAACTGGACCCTCTATTGTGCCTTAATCCACCCACTAATCTTTATAAATACATTAATCCACCCACTAATCCTCATAAACATGCCGTAATCAATACACGTATCCCCAGTAATGCATCTTAGTCCACCAACTAATAGCCACTTATGTACAGGGTCGGTCAAAAGTTCCCGGGCCACTGTGTTTGCTTTTCAGCGTAATATCCTACCACTTATGATAGCACTAAAGCTATCAAGATTCTCAGAGGTGAGAATGATACTTCTCCTATCCTCTATAGAGATTTTGGCCTTGGTGAGTTCTCGTAAGTGCCCGACTGTAGCGCTCGCAACCAGATCCTGTCGCCCGGGAACTTTTGACCGACCCTGTACCTTAATCCATATTCTCGGGTCAGCCTTCTTGCAGAATTTGGGGTTTTTTTAGAATAACTGGGAATGGGATAACTTCCAAATGTTCACGCATTTTCTTCTTTAACAATGTGCTTAAAAAGACCCATTTTAATTTTAAATTTAAGGAACATGGTGTGAGCAGGCACTATTTTTCTTATTTTATATTCCGCCCTAAAGAGCGTTTTAGCTACAGCGTGAAAGATGAAGAGGTCAGAAAGAGACTCACAAGCCGAGTGCTCATCCAATGCAACGCACTTCTTCGTCCTTCACGCTGTTGCTTAAACAGTGCATCACGAACTCGTCCGTATAGCCATTGTGTTGTTCTTTGTTATAATGTTAAAGGAATAAAGAACTGAAGTACTGGACATTTTTCAACTCAAATCCTCGGATTCTGGGGAGAGGTCGTCACAAAAGAGGATTAGAGAATACGCTGAGTTACCCTGCAATAGTTAGTATCACTACAGACGTCCATAGGAGCACCGCCTTCAGGCACTGTCAGGTGGACGAAATAGGACTGTACAAGTTGTTGTTCTCATATATGACGGGATCGAAACTTGATAAGGTTCATAGTACATTCGAGGGGGCAGTTTATTTGCCACACACCGTGCGATTTAGAATATCTCTTGTGGTTTTTTTTTTCAACCGCACAGTGGATCGCAAGGAACGGGCCACTCACGAGTGTGCCACCCTGCGTTTGTCGGTGTTCTCCTCGCAGGTACGACAGCGAGTGCACGGAGCGATCGGGATTCATGATCTTGTACCACCGCAAGAGCGGCTCCACCAACGACACCCTGCCTTCTTGGGGCGCCGTCGAGGTTCCGCATCACTGCACCTGCAAAATCACCCCCAAGGTCATTGCCGAGGCGTAGCACGCCTCCCACATTCGGGCACATGAAAAGGTGCGCTCCAGGGTATAAAATAAAAAGAAAATGGAAAGGGGTTCCCGTAATATGACACCAGTTTTATCGTCATCCTGAGGACGATGATACTGTATATACACCATTCCAACCTATAGGCGTCTCCTTATTGATCGCCGAGCTGCTGCGCTCGAACCAGCGAGCAATAAGCCGACGCCCACGGAGCGCTTGGTTACAGCGAACTAGAATATTCTGTAGTATTCATGACGTTTTGTGGACGGAAACTTTCGAAGACAAAGACAGAAGACACAGAACACGCGCGTGTGCTGTGTTGCTCTCTTAGTCTGCGAAACGTTTGCGTATATACAAAATGTCGTGAACAGCTTCTAACACGCCCAGTTGTATATTCTATTGATTTTATAGTAGGATACAACTCAAGAGTGCAGCGAGTGCCCCTCAGAGGAGAGACTCCAGTCAAGGGCATCAGTCCGTTCTCGTGACTTCGCGGTTAACACCCTAGCGCGAAATTCCATGGGACTGACAGGTGCCTCCGTGAAATGGGATTAACCGCAACGCCATGAAAATTTTGCGGCGGGTCGCATAGGCTGACGAGCCTACTTTTAGGAGTATTTGCCGCTGCTTTCTTGAGCTGCATCCAACTCACTATAGCTCGGTCGAGCCAGGTGCAGAAAGCAATCGATCGACCAATATGGCGACGCCCATGTTTAAAGGTCAATAAGGGCGCATGTATAGACCAGCACCGATTTGTGACTTAAGGAAGATGCGGTGGCGCTGTTTTACCTGCCGGAGGCAAAAGCTGCAGTTACGCCGCAGAGGAATAAATGTGCACAAAAGCCTTCAAATCAGTTTTCTGATTTCACAGTGCACCCATGAGGTGGTCCTTCGTGAAGAATAATCAAGCATATCGTAGAACAGGTTGTGAGAGTATACGTAATTTTAAAGGCTGTGTATTTTTGAAACTCTGCGCGCCACCCCCATCTGGGAATACCGAGTTGGATTGCGATTCATACAAACACACGTAAACAAAACCTTCAGAAATTTTTTTACAGAGTACTCACGGAAGCGTCCGTTCGTTAGCTGCTGGTGAGTGCTTTAGTGAAGAGTGTGGCAAAGTATCATACCAAAAAAATCCGTACAAAAGTATTTTTGAGCGGTAAACCGTTTAATTATGAACGCAGTTTTTTCGTATAATGCAAGATTTCAGTATAACAATCAATATATTTGCCGACCACCCAACGGCAGTTTTGAATTTTTGTTCCTGGTACACTTGTTCCTCGTACACGTGGCCGTTTAGAGTGTGTTCGTTTTCCTGCTCATTAAGCTATGCGTGAGGGAAAAAGACTTTTACCCGAGGAACTTCGCTGGGTACCGCCACTACTTAGCATTTAGCAATACAAACTATCTGTTCAAGCGACAGAAGTTAATCACTAGAGGGAGGTCGCGGTGGCTCATTGGTTATGGTGCTCGGCTGCTGACCCGGAAGACGCGGGTCAGATCCCGACCGCCGCGGTTGCATTTTGATGGAGTCGAAATTCAGGAAGCCCGTGTACTGTGTGATGTTATTGCACGTTAAAGATCCCCAGCTGGCCGAAATTGCCGGAGTCCTCCATTAAGGCGTCTCTCATAGCCTGAGTCGCTTTTGGAGGATAAACAACCAAACCCATAAACCATTATCACTAGACAGCACACCCGAAAATATATGCAATAAAATGACAGTAGTGCAGCGTAAAAAACAAAACTAACAAGGATATAAGAATGTAACAGTAACTGAGTAAATGCAGAGTGAAGGCTAAATGGAACGCGAACGGGAGAGTTCAAGCGCTAACACAAAAATATGAGAATGTTAAGTGCAGTGCTTGAAGTAAGTTTTGGTGTCCCGTGTAAAGAGCGGTTTCACACTTCCGAACCGAATAACTTTTCCTTTTTACATTTTTAATTCTTTCAATACCCGATGATACCTGGACGGTTTTTCATGGCACCTCTTTTCAGGAACGACGGCTTCCCGTCTTCAAGCGAGACAAGTGCTTCGAAGAGGCATGCAAGAGTAGCGACTAAGCGGGAAGGCTGGATTTCCGGCCAATAAGAAGAATAAAAAAAAAGGTGCAACACGAAGCACCACTTCCGGTTCGTCCGGTGCATACAAACCACGTGCATTGTCTTGTTTCCTTCTTCGCCCGAATGTTTTGCATTGGTCACTACGTAAAGAATTGCTGCCAACGGAGCCGTTGCCAGAAGTTCAACGGACGGGTCGAGCGCAGCTTGAAGATTTTACCGCGTTTTGACGTGCAGTTGTTCCGTTTTGGAGCGAAAGCTCTCTTTCCAGCCTACAAACTGTGAAGGTCATGTTACGGCACAGATATGACCTTGAAGCGGCCGGAAATAATAAAAAAATAACCGAATAAAATTCCAGTGAAGGTGGGTATCGAACCCGGACCTTCGGCATCCGAGACGGGGACGTTTTCACTCCACCACGACTTTCAGTTTGTGTTCCCATATGGCATTTATTACAGGAGGTTATGTATGTACAGAAAGTGGATGGTTTGGTTTGTGGGGGTTTAACGTCCTAAAGCGACTCAGGCTATGAGGGACGCCGTAGTGAAGGGCTGCGGAAATTTCGACCACCTGGGGTTCTATAACGTGCACTGACATCGCACAGTACACGGGCCTCTAGAATTTCGCCTCCATCGAAATTCGACCGCGGCGGTCGGGATCGAACCTGCGTCTTTCGGGACAGCAGCCGAGCGCCATAACCACTGAGCCAGCGCGGCGGCTTAGAAAGGGCATATATATGCATATATATATATATATATATATATATATATATATATATATATATATATATATAGAGAGAGAGAGAGAGAGAGAGAGATTATTTACAAAGCACGCAGCTAGTGACGGTACTGCGCTAGCTAGACAGAAAACACTACAGCTAACAGGGCGGCAAAGATAGACACCGCATCAACAGCGGAAACCAGGTAGAAACGTCCCTCTCATCATAAATGCCCCTGATTTGGAGCATCATTCGACTGAAATCGCCTCTGGCTGAAACAAGAGGTTCAGTGAAGCGGTCCAGCATGCGCGTTTTCACAGGCTATGAAGTCCAATGAGGAAAATCACGCCATAGTGAATGAATGCGCGTCTAGTGAACGCTCAGACGTCTATGAAGCGTATCTTCGAGATAAGTACTGATGAGTGCATGTAATAAATTAATTATGGCATGTAAATTACAGACATCCCAATAAAGCGAGTAGCGAAGTAGGTCTCCGATGAATTCCCTTCGTGCATAGCGTGCGGTGGTAGCGCCAACATGCGGAACCCACTGAAGCCCCAACACGCAATATACGGCGATGGTCCGGCAGATGGCGCGCATCTAGTATCTATTGAGGCGTTCGTGAATAGTTCAATGACGAGCGTATAAATTACGCGCTCATAAGCAAGCATAACCAACCTTTTGCTCCAACTAAAAGGTTCATGAGTTGAACCAGAGCCGTTTTTTTTTCCGGTCTTGCTAGCCATATTATTTATATGGAGTTTGGTTGCGGTACCAAATTGTTTGTTAGGAATGCATTTAAGCAGGTCAGGACGGCAAGCAAATGTTAACTCTAGTTTAGTGTGGTGCAGAAATATCCCAATATTTTTTTTAAGCTGCGCATTGTTTCCTTCATGCCCTATGCTTCGACTGCAGATGCTGTATGACTTGATTAATTTAGCCAATGAAGAAGTTAGCGCCGTGTGGTGTATGTTTACAATCAACAATACTGCGCGAAGAAGCACGGCGTCATAGACCATATACGACTAGAGAAAGCTGTAGTCACAACAGAATTTTTGATGCAAAAGAGGAAAAAAAGACGCTTTACCTACTGCGCGCAGAACAGATTCTGTGCTCTTTCTATTAAAAGTTAATCATGAATGTAGCGTAGCTATTTCTTGTCTTCTTAGGCCGCGGCTGATCGTACTGCAGTTTTTTTCACTACAGTTATTTTGCAGTAGTGATCAGTGGCGGCAAGAAAGTCGAAGGTGTATGTTATGACGACCGCATAACTGACTGACATTAAGTTTCTCCCTATGGGGGAGAAAGGTGTCGTGCAACCGTATCTAATAAAGGGCTCATATATGCAAAGCAAAGTTTGTTGTAGCTACGGTAGACGGTGGAATACGCGAATGTCATCACAAAAAGTTTAGGATTTCTGTCTTTGCCCTACTCCGACATCAGTTTAGTCCGCTAAAATATTGTTTTGTTGCACAAGAATACTCAAATATTCTGGCGTAATGCTGTGTGAAATGGGAGCACGAACACGCTGCACATCTGTACAAAGTTTTGGAAACAGCGAGGGAAGAGTCTGCTGAGAATGATGACACCTATTTCCGAGAGAAGCGCAGCGCCCAAAGTTTTCATGCGCACCAACTCTAGACAAGTTAGTAGTTCAGGTGCTCCCCACTAGTTTTTTTTTTTTTTTATTCGAGAAGTGTGCCATGAGGCATAAGTTGAAAAGGAAAGGGGGGAAGGAATGCACGGGATTGAAAGTTAAAAGAAGGAGTGAAGAGCCGTTGCGCTGAGGTAGTCGCAGAGGTTGTTAATGAAACGGTTGTCCATTGTCCACTTCACGAAGTCACTTTCGCGGTTCCACCGCAGGCCCACCTCCCTGAGGAGCCGTTTTCTGATAGCAGCCGTCGCTGGGCACGTCCACAACAAGTGCCGCACATCACATATGTCCGGTGCAGCGCCACAGTGAGGGCACCTGCCAGGTAGTGGCAGATCTTTGGCACGCCACCGATGACGGACAGATGGTGTCAGAGCCGCCCCTGCCCGAATCCGGCGCACGGATACCTCCTTCTGCCGAGTAAGACTACGGGGGAGAGGGTGCGAACACGGAGGAATTAGAGCGCGTGTTCGCTGGCGCAGAACTTCGGAATCGGAAACGTGGGACAGGAACGGATCTTGGGGAAGAGGGGAAGGTGGCGGATCGTCTAATGTATGAAGATGAGTCATATCATCCGCTTGAATGTTATGTGGATCCTGGGCATGGCCGCGAATCCAGTGTATGCGCACAGGACATGGATACTTTGCGCAGAGCACATGAATAGATTGTGAAATCTGGAACGTTCGTCGAACAGCCTTCAGCTGTTTAAGGGCGGCGCGGGAGTCGGTGTAAATGTGAACTGTATTGAATGTTGGAACGAGCGGAAGGGAAGCAATGGCATTGTAAATGGCTTGAAGTTCCAATGCCAGGGGAGTGCACGTATCCGCAGTATACGTTGCGCGAGAGTTGAGATGCGGATGAGATGGACTATACACAGCAGTAACAGAATGAGATGCACCCGTGTATAATATGCACCCTTCAGGCAGATACGCTGCTGATACCGACGGGGAAACAGTGGGGCGATTGTCAGTGAGCTGGCAATAGGACCACGGTGGAAGTGTCTTTAAACGATGAAGTTTGAGAGACTGTTTTCGAGCTCTATTTGCCACCCGTTGGTCGATGATTTCACTGAGTGTATTAAGTTGGGCGAACTCCTGTAGCACAGGTATGGGTGTTAAACGAGGCAGATATGTTATGAAGCGCATAGCCTCACGATTGATAGCTTCAAGGGAGTCCCACTGTCTGCGGGTGAGACGTTGAAATTGAGCCTGATATACTATCCGTGGCTGAAGGATAGAGCGCACAAGCTGGCGGGCCGTATGAGCACGTGCGCCACCAGAGCGCATAGCTATGCGACGAATCAGACCTAGAGTAGCGTGAGCCGATTTACGGGTGGCTGTCAGCCACGGGGTGCCAGTCCCAGATGTATGGAGGAGAAGGCCAAGAATACGAACAGTTTCTACCTGAGGAATCAGAGAATTATGTACCGTAAAATTTAAAGGGGGAGCTTTCCGTAAGGCGGCTTTATTTCCAATTCGAATGAAACGTGATTTAGTAGGAGAGAGTGTTAGACCCAAAGGTGGGAGGCGAGATGTCAATACATCCAGCGCGTGTTGAAGGACCGACTGATGAATAGACGCATCTGGATGACAGCACCACAAGGTGATATCATCGGCATATGCAAGCACGCGGATAGAAGGGATGGTCTCTAGGGCTCGAACAAGAGGAATTAAAGCCACATTAAATAATGTGGGGGCGAGAACGGAGCCCTGCGGCACTCCTCTATTGGAAGTGAAATTACCAAAGGGCTTTCCGTGGACACGCACGCTGAAGGTTCGATTTGCTAAAAAGGCGTGAATGGAGAGGAGGAACCGGTGAGGGAGACCAAGAGTTTGAAGGGAGGCAAGAATGGCAGAGTGAAGGATGTTATCATATGCCTTTGTTATGTCTGTAGCGATTACGGTTCGTACAAGGTGACTCTGTGGAGAGTGGTCAAGCATGTCAGCAGCCAAAGTAGCAAGGCCGTCCTCCGTTCCAATTTGTGGGCGGAAACCAATTTGGGAATCTGGGTAACAATCATGGGATTCCAGCCACCATGATAAGCGTGCGGCTAGAATGTTTTCATAAAGCTTGCAGATGGTAGGGGTAAGGGAAATTGGACGAAGGGCCGAGAGAGATACTGGAGGCTGACCTGCCTTGGGGATTGGGACCACAATAGAATGCTTCCAGTCTCCCGGCATGACGCCAGAAAGCCACACTTCGTTAAAAGTATCAAGTAGGGTTTCCAAAGCCCTCCCTTCCAAGTTACGGAATAAGGGGTTAGGTATGCCGTCGTGCCCGGGAGTAGTAGTAGTTTTTAAACGGTCAATGGAGGCCAGCAGCTCTGCCATGGTGAGGTCAGAAGTAATCCCATCGGGGGGCTCTGTTACCGATAAGTCAGGTGGAGACGTAGCGGTCCAGTCATGGTTTGGAAAAAATTGACGGGCCGCTTGTTGTGCAAATGTGTCCTCATCCACATTTAGCGCGAGGCGAATGCTCTCTGTGTAATCTGCAACCTGAGAAGGGCGCTCCATGGCGTGAAACACTCTCCAAAGATGTCGATTGCCCTGCGTAGAGGACAGGCGGGCACACCATGCAGCCCAGCGTTGCCTGCCTAGCCGCTATGCATAGCGCCGCGCCCGTGCGGTAGCAAGGTGAAGAGTAGGAAGAGCCGAAGGGTCATCGGGGTGACGAGTAGCGTAAAGATCCGCCTGGCGACGAAGAGCCCACAGATTCAAGAGATGTATGTCCGGGTTTGGGTCGTCTTCATTTACAGTAGTGGTAATAGTGTGAGTAGCGAGAACAGCAGATAGAGTAGACAATGCTGAAGAGGGGTTGAATGTAGATAAATGATTGTCTGCGCGTACAGAATCCCATGATGTTATTCGTACAGTGCGGCGTATTTTCCGTAGACGCGTAGGCGTGAGGGAGATAAAAATAGGGCTGTGATCGCTACCCCAAGTATCAGAATCAACAGCCCAACGAGGGTTACCGGGGCCTAACCACCAAGTCAAATCAGGTGAATACGGGCCACCTCGTGGGCGGGTAGAAGTATTCGGGTGGTTTAAAAGTTGAAAGGAATGATCCGAAAAGCTCCCTTGGATGTGTGAACCCCTTGAGGAATCCGATGGGTAACCCCACGCAGTGTGTGCGCCGTTGAAGTCACCACCAACTAGAATAGGGATACCCGAGTTGGTAGAACGTAGAAAACGAACCCATCCCAGATTGGGAGATGCGGAGCCAGGACGACTATAAAAAGAAACTAGAATAAGGGGTGTGCGTGCAGGTTTTACGAGAAGGGCGACAACCTCTTGACGTGTGTTGCACCACCGTGAAAGGTCGAGCGGTGTGTGCGGAACTGAACTGTGAATATAAATTGCAGATTTACCTGGGCTGATCGAGGAGGCGGTGCAACGGCGATCAGGGATAGATGGTGAATGGTATGCGCAGAAACCTGAAAGGCGTGGGAGTAGGAACGGCAACTAGTGGGAGTAGGAACGCCCAAGCTGAGGGCATGGGCGTTCCTACTCCCACTAGTTGCCGTTAGTAACTTCAAAGTTTCAGAGGTTGTGCGAGAATTTCCTTTCAACAGTAAATATTTTCTCCATCATGCGGGTATAACTAGTACAATGAAACGCAAGCTGATAAAAAAGTGACAAAAATTTAGGGGTCACCCATTGCATTAATGCTGAAGAAATGCGATATTGTTTTTCTTCCTCTCGTCAATCTATTCCAATTCTCTTTCCATTGTCTTTCCCTAGCCAATTTATTCCAGTTGTAATTATATACAGTTCTGAATGAATTTGAATTCAGCTCTATTTAAATTCTGATTCTAAGCTTATTCAACTGCGATTCCAAATCGCTTCTTTTCTTCATTTTTGCTGAGTCATTCCTAGTCTGGTCTCTTCTTCCTTTCCCTACAAGTGGGGAAGGAAATCCCCCCTAAACACCACTTCTCACCGGACATAGTTGGCAGGTAGAGGCTCCCCAGTGACGCCGACTCTTGCCAACCGTGGCAGGTGGGAGGTAGCTTTTAGGGAAATTTCCTTCTCCTAATGCTGTCACATTAAAAAAAATCACGTTCAAAGTCCTGACGAAACGTTAAACACCACAATTTACAATTTATATTCACCTAGTTTCCTGTGAATAAACTTCAGTTAAACGGGAGGTGCGGGGTGCGATGCCCAGTGCCCCCGGGTACCCACCGCTGGTAAAATGGGTACAAGCTTTCCCCAGGCCTGGTGATCGGCTTCTTTAGAGTGAAATGCTTGGGAAATTGGTCTTTGACCCCACCTTGAGTAATCGAAAAAAGGGCCACAAGTTGGGCTTCTACCGTACGAGGCGGATTTAGGGTTGCTTGACGGCGGAACTTATCTCTGATCCGTCAAGGCCACCGAAGCGGTGGTCTTGTGGTAGAGCATCCGCCTCGCATTCAGGAGGTGCTGGGTTCGATCCCCAGTGCCGCCGGGTACCCAGCGGTTTTCTAATGAGTACAAGAGTTTACTGATGGGATCAGAGCTAAGTTCCGCCGTCAAGCAAACTAAGTCTACCTCGTGCAGTAGAAGCCCATTTGTCGGCCTTTTTTTCCAAGCCCGCGGGGACGGATTTGAAGGCGCAGGCTCTTTCGCCAAGCCATGTAGCCCTATAAAGCCGAGCACCAGGCCGGGACATACTTTGTACCCATTTTGAGGAAACCGGTGGGTAACCGGCCGGCAGCGGAAGTTAAACGCCACAATTTACAATTTATATTCGCCTAGTTTCCTTTGAATAAACTTCAGTTGCAAGTCAGCGCTCATCCCGTCTTTTGCGCGGTTACCCTCAATAATGTATAAGGAACTCGCCCGTTTGGCAACTGTATTACAATTTAAAATGTACCTAGAAAATTTTGATAAATAACCATGAATATTTAGAAATTGCTGTAATTCCAGAGAGTTACTGTGGGCTATGTAAGAATCACGTCTCAGTGGAAAATTCTGGATTTTAACTGCACTACCTAACCTGACCGAAAATAAGTTTCAGTGCACGAGAGTTTTTGCATTTCAGTTGTATTAAAATGCGGCTACCACGGCTGGGATCACACCTACGAGCTCTTCTGACGTAACCGAAGGCAACCGCTGCTGAGCCACCCGCAGCAGGTGAGGTTCGGTGAGCTTACCCAGGGTTATCCCTCGGCAGACGTCCGGAATTACTTGATATCCCAATAGCAACAATCACACCTTTATTTCCACTGCCCAGTTACGGGACTTTCAAGGTCGCATAGATCTTGACTGGTATAGCCCAGCGGTTGACAGCAATACCCGTCTTACGAAGCAGTGAAAGTACCAGTGCAGAATAATAAAGAAAAAAGTAAATTAACGAAAACAACTGCAAGAGAGAAACTAGGACATCGCTACAAAGTAGAGATGAGACGGCATAATCTAAAGCAGAGCTTAAAAACAAAGTAGCAATATGTCTTGGCAGCAGCTGTCCGACGTTGGGACAGTTGTGTAATGAGGCGCGAGTACTTCCTGACGCTTTGGAAACTTAGCAGCTGCGAGGAGGAAGATCAGGAACAAAATGCTTGGTGAGCTCGGAGTCAACATGTGAAGGCTACCGATCGCTTTCAGACATGCCAAGCGGGTCTGACAAGAAGGCTACTTGGCATGTGGCCCGCGAATTCTTGTCGACATTTTTAACGAGCCGATGTGTGCAGGACCGCGCGATGGCTTGCCACTCACTTCAGCCCGGCTAGCTTCGTTCATGTCCGCATTGATTTTGATAAAAAGGTCAGTGACCCCGTCGACGAGGCCTTTCAGAAGACAGGAGTGAGGAGGAACGGGTGTATCGGCCAGCACTCTAAGCCTTGGTGTGTGCAGGAGAAGAATAGAAAATCGTATCTTCAAGCTGGCAGCAAGATAGCACCGTCGTCAACGAACGAGACACGATAATCGGAGCGCACGATCGTATGCGTCCTCACCTCTGTGTGATAGCATGTTACGCGCGAGTTTACCCTCCAGCGTTGTCTCAGTTGTGAAAACTGTGTGAAGCTATTTGGGGGCTATCCCAATGTGTTTGAGCGAGCCACTAATAGCGCAAGGTACACCGCACAGCGTACTGCGCTGAAGTTTCTTGTTCGCATAATCAATTTACATTTGTTGACGGCTGCCCTTGACATCCGTCCTCGCCCTGCGCCTCTGCGATGGCTGATCGGTTGCGTTGAACTCTCTCACCTCTGACAGTAAAGGAACACAGACTATTCTCTCTAGTGAAAACCTTTTCACAAGTGGTTCGAATGCCGTCACTACGTTTGACTTTGGGTGTGGCCCGCACCTGATCGTAGAACTGAGAAGTGTTGAGGTAAGATGCGCCCCAAAGCTCTTCCCATAGTCTGTAAACCGCCTTCCAAGGCCGCCGGGAATCGATTAGTATGGCAAAAATTGTTCGCTTCAAAGAGGTCACTAGTCGTAAATAACTTCGAAGCGAAAACTTTCATGCGGCTGAAGAAAAAAGGCTGTGAATAGACCTCCGTCATTTGTGTTTCGTAGTTGAAGTAATTTTCCTTCACAAGGGCTTAAACACATTAGAGGCGTTTTGCCAAGGGTATTACATATACCGGGGGAGGGGAGTAGACACGAAAGTACTATAGGAAGTTTTATAAACAGTGATCACCATAAAATGATTGGCTTCCGGAACAAATCTCCGAAAAATTCCAAGCCGCCGCTGTGGCTCAGTGGTTATGGTACTCTGCTTCCGAGCCGAAAGACAAGGATTCGATCCCGCCGCAGCGGTCGCATTTCGGCGGAGGCGAAGTGCTATAGAGGCACATGTACTGTGCGATGTTTGTGCACGCTCATCTAGAACCCTAGCTCGTCGAAATTAACCGGAGACCTCCAGTAAAGCTTCTCTGGTAGCTTGAGTCGCTTTGTGGTGTTAAACCTCATTGACCAAACTAAACCAAACTAAAGGTAAACAATTTTTACTCAGGCGGCATGGTATGGTATGGAATATGGGGTTTAAAGCAACCCATTGGCAATTAGAGACACCGTAGTGGAGAGCCCCGAAGTAATTTCGAATGCCTGGTGCCAGTCTTTAGCGCTCGCTGAGATCGCACAGCACACGGGAGTTTTTCCTTCACTCGCATCCTCCCAGCAGGTAAACTGCTGCTCTGCAGTAGTGACTGGTTTGACACTGAACGTACGAGGTTGTTTTATAATTCTAACCCTCCTAATAAGCACTTAAAAAGAAATTGAAAACAAATTTGTACAAAGATGTCCGTGTTCAGCGGTAAGCAGGATGTTTAATTAGTACAGTCATTTTTTGTCATCTGGTCAAATGACAGTATTGGAATCTGCGTGCAAAAACGAGGTAAGGCGTCCTCTGTCTGTGTGCGTGTGTGTGTTTCAAATGAAATGCCAATTTTGGCTCATTAGCCACCACAGTGGCTCAGTACTTATGGCGTTAAAGAACCCCGTGTGATGAAAATTTCCGGAGCCCTCCACTACGGCGTTCCTCATAACCTGAGGCGCTTTTTGCCGTTAAACACACATAAACCAAAACAACTTTAAGGCGAAAGCCTTACGTCCCTCATGAGTGTCCGCAGGCAGTGTCCCTTCGCAGAAAGTGTCCACGTCACCTGTCATTCAAATGACGTCATCGAAACTAAAATAAATAAAGTAAAAAATAACACTGAATCGAAGCAAAAAAATTGAAATGATTGACAATAAAAATAAAAATAAATTTATTAAACCAATAAAAATCGAAATCAATAAAATAATAGAGGAATAAAAATAAAAATAAAAAACAACGCGTACTGAGACGGGGAAGATACCCGCGTTCTAGAAAGTTCCATGCTTTCGCTGCGTTTTCAAGAATACAGCGAAAGCATGGGTCTTTCTAGAACACGGGTATCTTCCTCGTCGTCAGTACGCGTTGTTTTTTATTTTAATTTTTCTATTATTTTATTGATTTCGATTTTTATTGATTTAAGAAATTTATTTTTATTTTTATTGTCAATCATTCAATCTTTTTGCTTCGATTCAGTGTTATTTTTTACTTTATTTCTTTTAGTTTCGATGACATGATTTGATTGACAGGTGACGTGGACACTTTCTGCGAACGGACACTGCCTGCGGACACTTATGAGGAAAGTGAGGCTTTCGCCTTAAAGTTGTTTTGGTTTATGGGCGTTTAACGACCCAAAGCGACTCAGGCTATGAGGGACGCCGTAGTGGAGGGCTGCGGAAATTTTCACCACACGGGGTTCTTTAACGCGCACTGGCATTGCGCAGTACACGGGCCTCTAGAATTTCGTCTTCGTCGAAGTTCGACCGCCGCGGCCGGAATCGAAGCCGCGTCCATGGTGCGGGGCAACCCCCACGCTGTATCATATCACATGGGAATGCATACACAATGTAGCTTTCCGAGGTAACAAAGAGCCAAATGCGGAGCAGTGGGAGGACCGACTAACCAGCAGACAGCTCAAGGTTCAAAGAGACCTAGTGAGCCACGCATGCCCGATGGCCAGGGACAGTGGTGCCTTGGACTAGGGGCGGCAACCACGCTCAGCCTGGAAGACATCGGCAATCTTCGGGCAAGCAGCAAGACTTCTTTATTAGAGCAATAAAGTTTATTCACTCCCTCACTCACTCCATGCTTTCGCATTCCCTCACGTAAGCAGACTTAGGTGCCCTCAGAATTGTTTGTGTCAATTTTCGCTGAGAAACGCTTTTAGTATTGCGGCGGGAATTGTTCACAGGCGCAAAGGTTAAAAAAAAAAAAACACATGGAAACACACTGCACTTTGTGAGGTTCTCGAAAGGGCTCTCAGTGTTCTTGACCTTATCGAGTCGAGATATTTTGCTTGCACAGAGGCCGCGTCTGCCGCCGTCAATGCGTGCTTGCAACGATAACCAGGGCACGCGACGGAAAACTCTGCAAAGCACGCGACCGCCACTCAATGCGCACGCGCGAACGCGCGCATGCCTGTTGCGAGTTAGGAGTACAGCAGGATGAGATTACAGTGCACAAGACCAAGGAGATAGCATGCACAGACGAAGTGCAGGATCTGGCACGGGAAGAAAGAAGAAGGTTAAGGCACGAAGTCCAGAAGACGGAGACATCAAGAGACTTATTGCATGCACTAAGTGAAAGAGGGAGTAACGCAGCTTTCAGTACAAGTCAAAACAAGATAAGACTAAGAAAAGGATTGGGGCCACGATTCAATGCGACGACACGACGCAGAGCTTGCAGAGTTATCGCACCTGGCCACTGCGGAGCTATGCAGTTCAGGATGCAGCAATCTATAGTTGTTAGGGCTCATCGAGTTCCCGCTACTATTAAGGTTTTTTTCTTTACTTTTCGTTTGCATTGTCTGGGCTAATGCTTTGTTTGTTCTGGCTTCACGTTTTGTTCACTATATCGCTGATCCGTCATTTCAGCTCCCTACAATGCTTACTCCGGTCGAAATGAAAATAAACGACGCATCAGAGATTAAGTGTGTTTTTTTGTCATGCTTCACGTGACGTACGACCACTTTTGACGTCACAGGTACCGTTAGGTTGTTAAAACCAAAACAGAAACTGCCTGAGAGAATAGACGCCTTGATAACATTTTGAGTGGTCGTAGGCGAGTACCAAGTGATGATCCTTGTACACTGTTGTCTTATGCAATATTGCAGAGAAGAAAACATGCCTCTAAAATCAGATGTCCATGCTCCTTAAACTTGCGACCGAGCGGCGCGTAGGGCTGCGAAATGTGCAGCAATGAATTACAAAGCGCAAAGCGAAATGTGTGTAGCATAACGCATCTACGATGCTCAAATGAATCGGACCATCTCAATAGTGCCTGAAGAGCGCACAGTGCTAATATTTGGATGTGAACTGATTGACTTCAAAGATGCTGCCTTTTGGAGTACCTGAATAGCTACTGCATTCCGCTACTAAGAAGTGTAGCGCGTTGGATCCCCGCCAGAAGCGGCCGCATTTTGGTAGATGTGGCATGCGAAAAAACACCTCTGTATTGATATTGGAGTGAACCTTGATGATAGCCGCCGCAGTGGCTCAGTGGTTACGGCACTCAGATGCTGACCCGAAAGACGCGGGTTCTATCCCGGCCGCGGCGGTCGCCTGTAATGAAGTAGAACTAACCCAGCAACTAGGCCTAACAGCCATGCTTTGACAGCACCTATGTGGTTTATATTGCTTTGAGTAGACTAGTGGTGGATGACTGACTTTATTGAGAGTCCTTCGTGCTCCAGCTGGAGGCTACCAGGATGTCGGAACGATACCTGGGACAAAGTATTATGCCCTGCGACTGGCTTAGTTTACATTCCTTTCGCAAGGCCCGCGCCACCACAGGCGAGCTTGGCTCGGTCCTCAAACCAAGGCAAAGTCCCGCTTCCATTGATGTTCAGCGTTGTACGGACATCGCTACATATGGTATCAACTCGCTCCTTGGTCAGTGACTTTGGGGATTAACTTGAAAAAGGTGCAACAATGATTGATTTTAAATTTCCTACGCTTGACATAGCCGCCTTAAACTTAATTGCTGACACCTCGCGAGATATGATGAAATGCATATAGCCTATTTTTTCCAATCAAATGTAAAGTGAACATTTAGAACTCAAGGTAGGATGAGACTTTGTTTTCCATAAAAAATCGATTTAGAGATTTTGCGATCATCAAAAAATACGATTATGAGATTTTACCATCTTATGTTAAGGAATTTCATTATCTTTCAGAAAATATATTATGCTTGCGTATTCGCAATTTTCTGAAATTATTTTTTCGGTCCTTTTCTGTCGTCTCGTCGACCGGAAAAGTGGGTGCATGTCGGCGTGGTCTCTTTCTTTTTTTCGGATACTTGCAAAACTCCATTGCTCCATTAATCCAATAATCAGAAACACAATATATGGTTTCAGTTTGGAATTTCACTTTGTGCGCATTACAATTTTCAGCCATAGCTTCAAGCTCTAATGCAAGCTGCTCCTGTCTTTAAGATTCCTTGTTGATTTTATGATATAGCTATTATTACTAGTGCTTTACAGCTAGCTTTTGAAAGCCATTTTGAAAGTCTCACCCCACTTCGTACATTGTCCACGAAAGTAGGAAAAAAGAACTTCTAGTTCATACTTTGAATGTCTAGCCTTGCATATCAAATCTCACTACGTACTGCAATCATCTGTCGAAGCATTCTTTCAGAAAGCCAATGGGTAATACTGCTGAAATGTGAACCGGAGAATAGCGACGTTTCACCGCCTGGTGCTACTAGCGTTTACATCAAAAGCAATATTACCGCCCGAGACAACGCACAGACAGTGCAAGGAAAGAGAGAAACTATATTTATATCCGTTAAAAGGGCACTTTCGTGAGCTGGCCTTTACTTGATGATTATATCCGTCAAATTAACCCTCACTTGCCTTCATTTTCCACTGTTCCCGCAAATTGCCACGAGCACGTCTTGGACCTATCACATATACGTCCCGGATATGTCCTGGACATCTAGCAGACGTGTCCTGCTTCATAAGAATGTCAAGTTGGACGCTTGACTAAGGAGCAGCCCCAATTACCTGCTCAGGCGAGCAGACGCCAGCATTCAAGTGTGTATTCACGGTCTCGAACCATTGAAGTCGTCGCGAGAACGCTTTACAGCTCTTCCTCCCATTCTAGTTCTCCCACAAGAAACGCTTAAACAACAACGAGGTGCATTCCTTTCTGACTCACAAGCCAAAAAGCGCGAGCCTTCCCAGGAAGCAGGCGTTTTAAGTACAAGGCCAGCGCGCGGTCAAGTTTAGTGGCGTGACGAAGACGCTTTCAGGCTCAGGCGTTCTTGGCATGGAAGGTCGATCCCCGAAGACACAAACCAGACCGCCGCGAGTGTCTTCTGCGTTTCATTTCCGAAGTCGCCCTCCCTGGAGAGGAAGCTACATACAGATGTAGCCAAATATAAGCAGAGCTGGTATTCCTGGCTTCGAAAACGCGAGTTGCGACCGGCGATGCCAGCGGGAAGTTGCAGGACGTCTACCAAAGTAAAAGAGTGTGGTGTGACGTCACAGAAAGCTCCCCCCCCCCCCCACGGGTACACGGCCGACAGGCGTGGTGGGCTTCCGAGCCTGCATTCGCACTGCTGGTCGAATCCAAAACGCAAGCAGCTCTGCAAAACAACTGACTCATCTGGGAGCAATCCTCCGCTCGCGTCCTGTACTGTATACAAGAGAGAGAAGGGACTGTAAGGCGTCTCCCGAAAGTTGCGTGCAGTGCACTTAGAGTCAGCAGTGCAGTGGCCCCCGCTGCAGCGTTATCTTCGAACGTCAAATTGCCTACAGGGGCGGTAGGCTACTCTTTTAGGCGAGAGCCTGTACAAGAGACTACATAGAGCTAGCGGAGGCGTATACCCTTGGACAAAAGTATTTCGGCGATATGGCCTGTTTTACATGCACGTAGGGGAATACTGAGGCACCCCTGTCGTTGCACGGGGTTGGACACCCAGGCCACAGGTGCTGCTTTCGAGAAGTACCGTCAGGCACACACGACAGCCCCAAAGCTGAGAATCTCTGTGGAGGGTAGGAGAACTACCATTCTCACCTTTGAGAAGTTTGATAGACTTACTGTTATATGATGTGCCACGATTTATGGCTGAAAGGTAGACCCTGCGGCCTGGGAACTTTTGGCCTACCCTGTACATATCCGTAGACTGACAAGAACGCTCTTCAGCTTTCAAGCCGTGTTACGTATAAAGGTGCCGTGAATGATTCAGTGTACGGTTTAAAAGCAAGCCCATGCAGAGTTGATACTTTTTAAAAGGCTACACCTGGAAGAAGTAAAGCTAGACGAGTTACATAGACGACTCTGCTCATTCGCTTCATTTTCTTTGCTCGCTTAGGTAGCAGCGTGCAGTTTGTCAGAGAAAACCATTCAGTCCAGCTTGTCTGCCTCGTCTATAGCGCTGGAGCGGGGGGAGGGGGGAAGAGAGAGAGAATGGACTTTATTGAGGGGCTTATGTATTAGCCGCAAAGTGTGTAACGGGGTACCGCACGGGGTCAGCTGGTCATGCAGCTGCTACGAGGGGAGCCAAGTGCTCTACGAAGAAGGGAGTAAGTATGGGTCATGTGGTAATTGTATGGCTAATGGGCATTCAAAGAGATAATTGAAGATTTTGGCGCAGTGTTTCTGGGAACCGGCAGGTGTGGCCAACTGACGTTAGAGATATGGTGGTGAGATATAACGGAGATTGTTAAGCGGATTTTTGCGTTTGAGTTGAGTGGATGAGGTGCAGAGTTCGGGGCGTGGTTATGAAATCGCCCGCTTATTTTCTCGAAGTTTGTAGTAATGTGTTTTGTTATATGCGTTTGAGTGTGGAAGAGTGTAAGGCCAGGGGATCACAGGTGCCTGGCGTATAGTTCTGCAGGTCGGCTGAATTTGTTACCTACAACCCAGGTATGAACAAAAGCTCAAAGCTAGGTTGGAATTAAGAACCGCAACGTCCGTCAGCTGTTGGTGAAGATGAGATGGAAGGATGAACGTTTAGATAGCTTAGATGGCTTGGATAGCTGCTCAAGGATCGGAGGACACGGTGTACCCGTGAGGTCTGGTTGTAAACTTCATGGCATCATGGTGACTAGCTGCTATGGGGTTTACTACGGAGCTAATAAAGTGATATCCTGGCGCACTTTTTATCTCGGGGGCGCGTCGCTTGTGGCCTTGTTCTTATAGCTACGCGGAAGCCCGTCAGCGTGAAACTGTGAAAAAAAAACATCGCCTGCTTTAAAAAATGGCATTATTCGCTCCGCGGAGCTTCGCACCTACTCTTATGAGAAGCCTACTTATTTCACGTCTGTGCAGTAATGCAATCCTGTGACCCTTCATCGTGAGAATTTCGAGGCGTACGTCAATAACCGAAGAGCAGGATGGACGTCTTCCCTCCAATCATGATTAACAAAAATCGTGCACTGTACGAAGAGACGAAAAGACGGTCGCTGAGTTTGAAAGGAATTGGGCCTAAATGACTGCGCCAAACAAGCGGCCATTGATAGCGTAGATGACCAGCTGTATTAACCTCCTGGTTAAATAGCAGATAGCAGAATGACTCCCGCCGTCCTTTAGCTGCGATAGGGGCCTCAGGGAGGTTGCTCATCGTTAACTGTGTCGATGTTTTTGGTATAATATTGCGCACTGTGTTTGCCGTCAGAGAAAGCTCAGTTACGTCACCACGCAGGATCACGTGACCGCTTTGCAACTGATGAAAAAGAAGCATTATCTAGTTCACATGCTTGCTTACCAAAATAGAACCATTTTGGATATTTGTGGGCAGCGCTCCTGCCGTTTTGCGCCATTCCGAGGGACAGTGAAAGGTTTCGGTGTTGGTTGATATATTACGGCGAGAGCCGTTATTGCGAGCCCGCCCTGAGTCGTGCTGTAATTGAAGCAACGTTGCTGCTTGTAACTGTTGTAGATACCCGAAGGCGAAGCAAGCTAAGCCAAAATTAAATCGAAGCCAAGCCAACAGAGAGAAGAGAAAGGGGATATATAATGGAGGGACATGTGGCACTCGCCGAATGTTTTAACTTAGCTGTAGCGTAATCTGCTCAAGATGTTTTTGCAGAGAGAGCTGATTCTGCGACATTCCCCGAAACCAGAGCTGGGCAGCCTCAGAGGTTTCGACCTCATGAGGTCGACCTCGACCTTGAAATGACCTCAACCTCACATCGCGAGGTGATGTCGGCGACGGCTCGAAATTTTGTGAGTGAGGTCAGCAAATCGCACCCGAACCTCACGCGTGAGTCTGAGGTTGAGTGAGGTCGTCATTCAGTGAGTCGAAATTTTGAGGTCGAGACTTTTTGCAGTTGCCGCGTCTTACTCCAACGAGTGCCGCTTCCGAAGCGGAGTTGCAACGCACCGCCGCAGTGTTCATGCAATGACGCTTGGTGTTAGGTCGCCCCTATTTGGTCAACCAAATGCCACAGTTCCTTCTTAGCTTCCGGTGCTGCGCCGTAATGTTCATTCAGTCCGAGCCTACAGAAAGACGCACCCTTCCAGTCTTCCTGGAAGGAGTGTTACTGTCACAGCACGCCACTCTCTCTCCTCCTTGCCCCGCTGGCGCAGCGCCCAGCTGCCTGCCGGTCGGCTTAAACTCCCGGGAGCGCGCAAAGCACGTAACCCACGTTGACCCGCGGTAGCCTTGTTTCATTCCACAAAAAAATAAGTTCACTTCAACAAGCACGCAATAAATTCGTCGCAGCGCGGATGGCCCCAAGCAAGACTGCTTCGTGTTCATGCTCGTTGCCGGCGCAGACGTCATGGCTCGGGACTTCCAGTCGAATAAATGGGATCCTTCTGTACATTACAAGCTGACTTAACAGAAACTGGAGTAGTCCGCACAGGCAAGATAATGTGATTCATGTGGTTAATAACAAGGACACCTGCAGAATTTATTTAAAAAAAAAACACGAAGCCAGAAAAACTTCTATAATGCCCTCGAAGCTTTTGATCGGTGACTTCCCCTTTCGAAACTCACACTAATTCTGTATATTCCCGCTCCGTAATGCAAGCCGATGCAAATACAATTTCATTTTTTTATCCTGTCGGATAACCTCTCTTTTGGTCTCCGGTTCCTTGTTCCTACTCGAAAATTAACATATTATGACAAACCACCGCAACAGGAGACGAACACACCAGCATAGCGGGGTTGCAGCTGCGAATAAGATTGGTTGGTTGGTTTTGGGGGAAAGGAAACGGCGCAGTATCTGTCGCACATATCGACGGACACCCGAACCGCGCCGTAAGGGAAGGGATAAAGGAGGGAGTGGAAGAAGAAAGGAAGAAAGAGCCGCCGTAGTGGAGGGCTCCGGAACAATTTAGACCACCTGGGGATATTTAACGTGCGCTGGCATCGTACAGCACACGGGCGCCTTAGCGCTCGCCCCCATCGAAACGCAGCCGCCGCGGTCGGGTTCGAACCCGGGACCTCCGTATCAGTAGCCGAGCGCCCTAACCACTGATCCACCGCGGCGGGTCGCGAAGAAATGCAAAACTATAATGAATGTATGGTGATGTGGTACCTGATTCTTATTCCTTTTTTTTAATGAAGATGTGTGAATGGAACTGATTACATGCTCGCGCTGTGCTGCTGAGTGACCGTTTCAAACCTCCTGAAATGAGGTTTAATGGGGCACACTGTTTTTCGCTTCTGTTTTTAGTGTGCGATTTTCGTTTGTATGTTTATATTCATTGTTTTTTTCTTTTCTCGTATGGGATCAGTTAGGTTGGTGGCCTGCCTTGCAGACGACCAGGCACTACACGCTATCTTTCCTATAGGTGTTTCGCACAGACTAATATTGTTCACCTTAAACGGCTTCGCAGAATGCTCGCGCGGTGTTCGTGGGTACAAAACGTCGAGGATGCTGGCGTACCATTAATTGTTTCAGTTTTGAAGGAAAACAAATGATTGACTTAAAGCAGCTTGTCACAGACTGGTTGACGAAATGGTACGCTGAATTCTGTTGAGGCGTATGAGCACTTACGTGGTTTTTTCTACTCCCCGGGGGGGGGGGGGGGGGGGAACTCGAAAAAAGATTTCGCTGCGGGGAAATTTGAGCGCAGAGCCATGGTGCTCTTGACAGAGAGAGCGGTTTACGCTGCCCACTCTAGGCCATTTGTTTTGACCGGTGTAAATCTATTAGTTGGCACAGCTGGTGTTCGAAGACGTAATCTAGACCTTTTTTTTCTAAATGCCGCGGGTTCACCGAGTCATCGGAGAATTCCCAGGCTCGCGAAACCATTACCATCGCCACCTGGAGGGAAGCGGCGGAAACGGGGGAGGGTCTTAACCTCGCAGGAGCATCAACATCATCATCATCCTTTATTATTAGCTGCACGTATTCT
>JARKHS020013286.1:0-19799 GCA_030143305.2 Amblyomma americanum | reverse complement strand
TCTCAATGAATCAGTTGGTAGACAGCGCTGCCTTGTCTTAGTTTTCACTTTCCTCCCTCGATTTATATACGCTGTTGTAAATATGTCACATGGGAACAAATTTGCCCAACTTTCAGGAATAGATACCTAGGCGCTAATGGCTCGTCTGAGCTGCAAGGGAAGCCGTGACTAAGCAAGTATACTATCGTGGACAAGGGTCTCCAGGACGCTTGAAAAGCAATCTAGGCACTTAACGACCACGTCTCTGAAAGATTGCTTCGTTTCTCTACATGAAATAAGAGAATTTGAGTAAACTTTCATCTCTACAAGTGTAGTCTCGAGCCACTGTCTTAAAACAAAGCTATCGGAATTGAGTGCCGCTTACGCGTCCCGGAGAAACTTGTTCCCGATAGTACATCTCATTGCTCACCCAGGTATGGTGACACTTCACTGCAGGTCACATATAAGTGACACAGGGCGTCACCTAAGGCGCCCTGCAGCGAACAAGGCATGTTTACCGACTAAAGCAAGGCTAGAAACATAGTAAGGTATGGGACTAGTCGGCGAACCATGTTTCACATAAAGCGTGCAGAAAAACACGTACGAGTGACGTTAGACAAGCGCTTGCCTTGCGCTACCAAGTGAAGATTCTTTCACATTGTGAAATACTGCCTCCAGTGAGAACAGCTTGTTAATATAGCATGCAATTGCGATAATCATCCCCATCATTAACAATCCGAATGCGTTCACTGGAGCACGAAGACACAACCGACTGATCTCCTATGAATCATCGTTCTGTGACAACTGCGGCTGCTCTATTTCCTCGAACTTCCTAAGCTCATCCGCCCACATAACTCTACCGTGCTTTTCCGCGTTTGCCTTCCCCTTGAACCCATTCCGTTACACCAAGTGACCATCGCTTATTATGGACCTACGTGAATGAAGCTTGAACAGTTTTCATTTGGGCTCCATTTTTGCCCTTGACAACTGCGGTTTCTGCTTCGGAGACTGCGAATTGTGGGAAATAGTGTATCCAACTTACCGATGTCGTCGATGAGCTGTGTGACGTGAGCATCATTGCTGCTGTGGTTCGAGTGGCGAACGCAGAGAACGCAGGCCTTCTTCTTCTTCTTGACCTCAATAAACATATGGTACATGCAGCTCCAGCTTTGTCTTCTTCCGCCACTACCCAAGCGGGAGGTCTTTTTTCTTGTCCCTTTGAGCAATTTTTTAGATTGAGAATTCTTCTATTGGAATATCTCTGATTTACGTCTGCGTCATCGAATAGGATGCGAGTGTAGTATAGATGGATCACCATGAGCACTTTACCTACGTGAAGTGAGTAATTTATATTTAAAACACAAACCGACAGAAACAAAGTTGTACAGGTATTTAGGCGTTCTCGAATTTAAACTGACATGAAAGTAGCTTGAGACCCGGTTGACTCGGGTACTTTCGTATTGGGTTGCAAGGCTTTGTTTTAGGGCGCAGCTCTTAAGCGCCCGTTCGTGTGTTCCGCGTCGTAGTCGTCGACGTTGTCGGCGTAGTAGGAGGAACACGTCACCTGACAACCGTGGCAGGTTTCGTGTCCTAGCGAAACGCCACTTACCACGGCGAGAGCGGAGAACTTATGCCTCATGGCACATTTTTCGAATAAAAAAAATGCACAACCGCAAGGTGGCTGCCATGGGAAGGTCCCGGAGAGTGGCTAGCAGCGTAACACGCCACCTGGTGGCCGGTGGCGTGTGAAGAGCTGCGCTCAAATTTCGCAATACCGAATATTTTAATCGTCCGTACATTCTTTTCTAGCACCACTAACCTTGAATAATTTGCGTCACCGACGCAATGTTAATTTGGTTAATGAGGCACCACATGTTACAAAGACTCCCAGATCACTGCACCTGTGGCCAAGGTGTGGTCACACACTTACGTTGGTGGAATGGCTCCGTTGTTCGTTTGCTGGAGCTTGCAAACAATAGCGGAAGTCTTCCTCCGCACATTTAACAGCAAAATGAGGGAGTCACAAGGCGACGTGTGCCGGTGGATTGTTACGCGCTCACTATGGTTACAGTTGCCATACCTTGGTGGCAATTAAATAATAGCGAGAAGTGAGAGCAATATTTTATTTTGCGTCACAGTTTTTGTTAGCAACTTAAAAAAAAATTAGCCGCACGAGAAATTGGCTTTGAAATGGGGGACCTTATTACGTGCCGTGAATACCACTCACACGTCGGCTTTATGAGCAGTATTCTTAATCTTCTGCCGAAAATTCAAAATCTTAATACTTAAAATTTAAACCTTCAAATGCCAGCGAAGACTTGTCGGATGCCAAGGAGAACAAGTACTGTGCCCAATATCGGAAATGGATGGTTTCACTCTGGTCCTTTGTTGTACCGGACTTTGCCAGTACATTTACAATATTGGTCCGATTACCTGTTCTGCTTGGGTTGTTCATTTCTCAATGTACACCATACCATAGGCAGAGAGGAAAGGAGGCGAAGTTGCTGTCTTCAGTGACTATCCGAACATAGCGTAGAACTGGCTGAGGAGGTCCTTGTTGTAGGCGATAGTGCTACTTTGCGCAAGAGCGAAAAATACATTTCAGCCCCGGTAAGGCTCTAGTTTCATCGCTTGGATAACGTGATAGACTTGCATGCTGATGACGCACAGGTTGTCCTGGACGGTACAGTAATACGCCGTTCATGCACGACGTTCAGGCAGGCACCCAGAAAGCCGCGGGGATCCTGGTGCACCGCACGAGAGAGGGATCGACACACTTTATTTAAGAGAAAAGTTAAAAACCTTACCGGTAGGGCTTCTCAGTCCAAGAACCCTCTAGCCTTCTCCTCCAGCCTGGCCTGGTCCATTCGCTTGAGCTGTTCACTTGTACGTGTGTCCAGAAAGGTAGCCCTCCAGGAGGTTATTGTGGGTGAGTGAATGGATGGGAGACAGATTGCATTCCCAGATGTAGGGATGGAGTGTGATGAGGTCTCGCTCCGCAAGTGTCAGTCTGGAGGAAAAAGGGTGGGGTGGAACAAGTGTGGAAATTGAACTGATGAAAATGAGTCAGTTTGAAGTTGTCTGCAGTGTGTGCTTTGTAAGTGGTATAGTGTGGAGTGAGGAGGAGGGCATGTGATACGGCCTTGCCTGTGGTGTTGTATGACGGTGCGTTAGTCGAAGGGCTCGTTTCGGGTGTGAGCGTATGGTTGTGGGTTGGGGAAGCCATCCACCGGCGCCCGAAACCGAGGTTCGCGGGCACAGGCATTAACACGCTCACTTCCGGAGATTCCCTCATGCCCAGGGCCCCACATAATGGTCATTTGTTGCTATGGTGGAGGTAGTGCAGATAGTATATGGACTGAACATGAAGTAACGGTGCCTTTGTGGAACACCAGTTGACCGGACAGCTATGTCCTCCTTTAAGCTTCCCCTAGTCTCATTCTTCAAAAAGTTTCTTCACTCGACAGTGCGCACTCAAAAATTGCTAAAAGGTGCAATAGCTGGTGTGTGTTCAGGTCGCGCTGAACTATGTCTTGACTGCTCTCCAGTGGCCTAGAGCACACTGAATGAAACTTTGATATCAATTTAATTTACAGAGCAGCAGGATAGGAACCAAAAATCAGAATAATCTCCTTTGCCGAAAACGACTAGGCAATGGGGTTCGCTTCTCAATCCTGAAGGCACCCGTAAAGACCAAGATGTCTCGAAAGATGAGAACAAGAGTTCTCCTTATCTGACACAGATGTACAGCTTCAACGGCGGCCTAAGTGCTCAACTATACGGCAGTGAAACAAACCCTGTTGACTGGTGGACTTTTGGCACAGGCAGAAAATGCTAATAGTTCTTTGCGTGCACGAAGGATCGCAAACTGCAAAAGAACTTCAAGAAGACAATGCGTCAATACATTTTCTGTCAAGTGCAAGTTGGGGAAGGATATGCCAGTATAATACCAAATTTCACGATTCCAGAGGATATCAAGAATTGAGAGCACAAACGTTTTCTGTTGTGGGTAAACAGGAGTGAGGGCTTAGAGGGGATCTGGGACAGGAGTGCTGCCTAAGCAGCCGTCGTGTCTGTTCAGCGGACCCGGTTGCTACGACGTGGAGCTGTCTACTTCTGATCTGCCAGCTGCTGCGTCTACATGCGGCAGTGACAGCGGCTCGGTTGGAGCCGGTCGACAGGCCCGTGGACTTTTTTCCTTTATTCTGACACAAGAGGAGCAGTAGCTGTCAGAGTGCCTCGGCAGATGCCCAGCCGCAGCAACAGCCTTTGGAGAAGCCCGATTATCTCGGCGTTTGATTAGGAGAAGATCGACCTCGCCGCAGTCAAGACCCTGCCATGCGCGCAGCCGAACATCTGCGGAATAGAAGTGATTCGCACGCATTCAAGCGACTACTCGGTGGTGGTTTTGAGTTGTGCTGCGTAGCACCAAAATTATAGGATTGCATTTAAATCTGCTTAAGAGCGGAAATGCAAAAGCCTTTGCCTTTCCCTTGTTTCTCCCTCCATTTTTATTTTTAATTTTTTTTAATTGTCCGTCGCGGTGGCTGAGTGGTTATGGCGCTCGGCTGCTGGCCCGAATGACGCGGGTTCGATCCCGGCCCCGGCGGTCGAATTTCGATGGAGGCGTAAATTCTAGAGGCCCGTGTGCTGTGCGATGTCAGTGCACGTTAAAGAACCCCAGGTGGTCGAAATTTCCGGAGCCCTTCACTACGGCGTCTCTCATAGCCTGAGTCGCTTTGGGACGTTAAACCCCCATAAACCAAACTTTATTTGAATTTTCGTTGTTTTTATGTTTGTTTTCATTTTTGTTTTTCTATTTTAGTTATTCTAACCTGCTTCTGACGCATTTACATTGTTTTTCATTGAATTAGTCACACAAAACTTGCCTTAAAGACAGCCTTTATTTTCATTAATTGAATTTAATTAATTAACTAATTGTCATTCATCAACCAAACTTTTCCCATTTCAAGACTACTCACGCACTACCTAACACAATTAAAATTTTTGCACATTTAGCTCCATAGAACGGCATAATCGTGCGGACAAAATTTGCGGACACTTTTTGCTGACGCGACTTAACCATACAATGCTTTCGCATTAATAAGACTATGTTACGCTGTGACAAACTGGCCGTGCAATCTAGAAGTGTCTGTTCGAGAATTCGTGGGCTTGGACCCGTGCGAAAACGTCAAAACTGCAAAAAATAATTGCTCGAATTCAGATAAGTATGAAGGGGATACTATGATGTTATGAACTTGGTCCAAAGAACAACAAGAAAAGGCGTCACCATCACCGCCATCATCATTAGCCCAACTAAGCTCACTGCTGGACAAGTGATTTTTTAACTGGTCTCTAATTAACCTTGTCCTGTCACAGCCTGGGGCTACCGTGCATTCTTGAAAGCTTCATCTTATCCGCGCGCCTGACACTTCGCCTTGTCTTTGAACCCGCTCTGTTAACACACACTACCATCGGCTATCTCGTCTATGCCTTCCATGTCCTGCTCATACCAATTTCCACTTCTATAATTGCAGCTAAAATGTCATTACCAAATGTTTGTTCCCTAACCCACCCTTCACTTTTCATTGCTCTCAGCATTACCGTCATCATTTCGCTTCCAGGGCTGGCTGCGCAGTCCTCAGTTTAATTTCAAGCCTTTCTGTGCTTTTGAAGTTCGGGCTGTATAGGTGAATACTGGCAAGATACAACTTTTATATGTTTTATTATAGAGGAATACTTAATATTAATACATAGGGAAGGAAAAAGAAACGAGGTAACGTGGCCTGGCTCCAGAAGAAGACGAAGTCACCGTCCTGCATGGTCGCTTCGTCGTTTAGCTCTGTTCCCGTCGAACGTAAACGTTTCGTGGAACTCGCAACTGATCGCCCTTGAAAGCACGGCTTGCCTCGCCTTCCGGCCGCGAGCTCGTCGAAAGGCAAGTGCTTCCGCGTGTTGTTTCAGGAGCTTGCAGCAGGATCCTGTGTTCAGGATCCTGTATTTGAGCAGGGCTGCTTCCCGCGTACCCAGCCTGTGAGGAAGATCAGTTCTACGCAGAATTGTAGTCGAAATTAATTCCACGACATCGCCGTCTTGACATCCTCCAGATGCACCATTCTCGAAGTCGTGGCAAATGCGAGGGGTGCATTCTCGTAGGCATGTCCTGGCTGTTCTGGCGCAAAATGCTCATGAAACAGTCACTCAAAGGCCGGAGAGACAAGGACATAGATAAAGAACATAAAACAAAACTTGCGCGTTGGTTGGTTTGAAGGTTAATTTTTGGCGCCCTTGAATCTATGCTGTTTGGGCCTATATATGTTACTAATGCCTACTAGCCCACCGCCCCTCGTCGCCATGACAAATGAGTTCATTTCGTTAACTAGGAACCGCTAATGGGACCATTTGTGGCTTTCAGTCTACCGTTCTCCTCTCGGTGTGCTGCGAGAAGAGCTAGCAGCAATGGGAGACATGTGCTTTCCAGAAAGCTCACACTGTGTGGGTCAGTTCGTGTGTGTGATGCAGCCATCGTTTACCCTTTCTCCTCTCGGTGTGCTGCCAGAAGAGCTGGCAGCAATGGGAGACTTGTGCTTTCCAGAAAGCTCACACACTGAGTGTGGGTCAGTTCGTGTGTGATGTAGCCATCGCTTACCGTTCTCCTCTCGGTGTGCTGCCAGAAGAGCTAGCAGCAATGGGAGACATGTGCTTTCCAGAAAGCTCACACACTGAGTGTGGGTCAGTTCGTGTGTGATGTAGCCATCGCTTACCGTTCTCCTCTCGGTGTGCTGCCAGAAGAACTAGCAGCAATGGGAGACATGTGCTTTCCAGAAAGCTCACACTGTGTGGGTCAGTTCGTGTGTGTGATGCAGCCATCGTTTACCCTTTCTCCTCTCGGTGTGCTGCCAGAAGAGCTGACAGCAATGGGAGACTTGTGCTTTCCAGAAAGCTCACACACTGAGTGTGGGTCAGTTCGTGTGTGATGTAGCCATCGCTTACCGTTCTCCTCTCGGTGTGCTGCAGAAGAGCTAGCAGCAATGGGAGACATGTGCTTTCCAGAAAGCTCACACACTGAGTGTGGGTCAGTTCGTGTGTGACGTAGCCATCGCTTACCGTTCTCCTCTCGGTGTGCTGCCAGAAGAACTAGCAGCAATGGGAGACATGTGCTTTCCAGAAAGCTCACACTGTGTGGGTCAGTTCGTGTGTGTGATGCAGCCATCGTTTACCCTTTCTCCTCTCGGTGTGCTGCCAGAAGAGCTGGCAGCAATGGGAGACTTGTGCTTTCCAGAAAGCTCGCACACTGAGTGTGGGTCAGTTCGTGTGTGATGTAGCCATCGCTTACCGTTCTCCTCTCGGTGTGCTGCCAGAAGAGCTAGCAGCAATGGGAGACATGTGCTTTCCAGAAAGCTCACACACTGAGTGCGGGTCAGTTCGTGTGTGTGATGTGACCATCGTTGTCAGCGCTGCCAGCTGTTTTATTCTTTTGCGCTTCCGTACACTCGGGAATATTCTCGTTGCTTTGTTGCAAGTTAATCGGTCATTGGTGGCGCCTTTTTCACAGCGACGCAACAGTACCCTATCTGACACAACTTAAACCACGCAGAACTGCGGCCTTGGATGTGGTACAGGGATGTGGTATTACGATACCTTGAAGCCCTTAGGAGCATTTTACTTTTGGGGTGGTGCCACATTTGGCACGCAATGAGAAACGAACAACCATCCCTTGATAACATGTATGATTCAAATCTGTGACTTATCTCCTGTTTCAGACTACGACGGTCAAGTGATCCAACATGTCGGTCGTTCCCGAGCGAATTCAAGAGTTCTACGAGCCTCCAAAGCCGCAGGTGGGCACCGCCTTACCGAGGTAAGGTGTTACTTCTGCGCCGCGGTGTAAAAACCATTGAATTACCCTGAAAATTCTTGGACAATGGACCACTAAGAATTGCAAGTTGGGGCATTCTGATTGTTGACGTACGTGGGTGGTGAACAGCTCGAGAAACACAAGTACAAAGGAAAACACAAGGACACAAGGATGCTTACACCAACCCCATTTTACTATCCTTTCGTTACATCTGGCACTGTCCCAGTCCTCCCGACTTGCCGTTGCAGGTCATGAACTCAGGAATGAGAGGAAAATGTGAGAGGTGGGGGGGGGGGGTTATTTTACTGTAATGTTGGTGTATAATAAGTTCCACATTCTTTCGTTGACAACGTACCCACTCGAAGCTCACTTTGGTCACACGATCACACAAATCGTTTTTTTTTAGATCAACCGGTTTGTGACCGACCTTTACACCGCCTACTTCAGGACTCACGCTTGACCACGCAGAAAAAATTCTCGACTCACCTACTTAGCAGTAACAAAAAGTCTCTTCATTTGTTCTACAGGCAATTGAAATTGACTATTGCATTAGTGGGAGCTTGGAGAGGTACCTATTATGTCTCACAAATGTTAAGATGTCATCGTACACATGCATACATAAAAAGCCTGGTGGATTTTTAAACGTCTTCTCATGAATCTGAGGATAAACAAATTTGTGGGCTTCCTGGAATACATATGACTTGGGAGTGTCTTTTCAGAGGCAAAACATCGAACACCCTGATTGTTAGGCTAGTTCGGCATCAATTTTTTTTTTCACAAATTGCCGTCAGCCGAGCTTTTTATTTTGTGGTACTACACGAGGTTGTGTCACCAGAACTAATGGCTTTCATATTTATAGCTCTTTCGTTGCGTTTTGAGGCACGCTAGTATTTATGCAAGTCGCAATTTTACGAGAGAAACTGCGTAGGGTTCTCCCCTATGGTTCTAACAGCGATGCTGTTAAGACCTTGTTCCTTTGCGCTGTCCATTACAGCTGTAGTTGCGACTGCGTGACAACTGACCGCAGGGAAGGCTGAAAAATGTGGAAGTTGGAAGTTATGCCAGCTTTCTAGATGGTGAAGGGCCACTCTAACCGCGCACTCCCTTTTACAAAAAAGAGTGCGCTTGGGAGCAGCTTACTCTTTTTTCACTCCTTTCTGTTCAGAGTGATGATGCTTCCGCACTTATCTCCCACTCTATCTCGCACTAGTACTCGGCGCGAGGTGGTACTTTCGATACTCTGTCGCAAAAAAACAAGCCTTTATGAATAAAAAAGCTGCAGTGGACCACCTCAGGAAGCCTCTTCCTGATCTTGTCCTCATTCTCATCCACTCTCAACACGATCTGCGTTTACATATTTTAACCCGTCCTTCCTCACTCCGGAGCTCTTCACTACGACGCCTCTTGTAGCTCACGTGGAGGAGATTGACTTGAAGTCAGACTCCCACATACCGTACCGTACCTTACTTCGCTTTCTGTATTTTGCTGCTGTGGTTTAGTTTAGGCTGCCGCCAGTCAGCAATAATGTTATGGCGGCAGGAGTGATTCAATCTCTTTTCGTTCCAATCAAATGTAGATGTCGAACGTTAAATATGGAACACGTTTCTTTCTGTTTAGTTCTCAATATTCAGCAAGCATTACAGAGCTATTTGTTACTGCCAGAACACCCTGAGATATCTCGCAGTCTTATGACTTCATGAAGTGATGTCACAAATAGCAATACGATGTCATATTGACGTCATACTTAAGAATAACATGACGTCATGAAATGACGTCATAATATGTAAAGATCAATGGCCTATCACCATCAGACCCACTGGTCGCAGTAATGAGTCATATGGTCCAATAATTGTCTCTGGGTCGCAATGACCGTAAAGCCCACTCTACCTTACACACAACAGACCCGCAACAGCCGTCACTGAAATTAGCTTTACTTTCACGCCCCGAGATTTTTCACACCTCGCAATATCTACGGAGTGACTATGTGCAGGTACGGCGTCGAGCAGGGCTACCTGGTGCTGGAGGACTTGAAGACGCGCGACCTGCCGCGCCCACCTCCAGCCGGGTGGAGTTCTGCCAAGCGGCTGGGCCTGGTGGCCGCGGCCGCGCTGGGCATCTTCGCGGCCGTCGTGGCCTTCGCGCTGTTCAATAGTATGGCACGCTCGGACGACGGCACCAGGCCCGCTGACCCGGTGCTAGGCAGCAACGGCACCAGCAATACCGCCGCGTGAGTGGGCACTTCTGACAGAAACGACAGCGCGAAAAGAACGAAGACATGGAGGAGAAATTCTGGAGGCCCGTGTACTGTGCGATGTCAGTGCACGTTAAAGAACTCCAGGTGGTGGAAATTATTCCGGAGCCCTTCACTAAGGCATCCCTCATAGCCTGAGTAGCTTTGGGACGCTAGAGTCCCCATAAACCATAAACCAAACATGAAGGAACACTCAAGACAGGACGGGCGCTGAACTCTTGACTGGCAGGTCGTTACGGCAACGAGGTTAACCAGGGTGATGGTGGAATCGTGCTGAGTTTGTCGCCATAGAAAAGAGCCCAGTGTAGAAGGAGTTCTGTCTGCGCTGGTAGGTTAAAAGACGGAAACCACAGCGCGAAAAAAAGGAACTTGAGCGCTCGTATTCTTCTCCACGTGAGGTTGACTGGGTTGTTACTAGGAAGGGCTCTGCAGTGCGGATGCTGAAGTGAGCTGAAACCTGGCTTTGAAGGCGCGGATTTTATGGCAGGCGTGGAGTGTATTTCTGCATTAAAAAATATTAGGCAAAACCTGAAGGCGCGGATTTTGTGGCAGGAGTGGAGTGTATTTCTGCATTAAAAATATTAGTCAAAACCTGAAAACTGGCAAAAACAGGCTGCGAGATTAATCTCCAATAAATTAAATGGGGTTAATTGCTTACTGTTTTTATGGCTGCGAGAAAAAGGAAACACCTGCATACATAGAGCAAAATACTTTGACATACATTTCTACTCAGCACCACGGAAAGTTGAGAATCTAGTAATTTTTATTTTCGTAATGAATTTAGTCGTAATGGCTAGTATCAGAAAGAGTCACATGGTACATCGTCATATGAACAACGGGTTATGTGGTTTTGCTATGTGATGAAGCCATATTGTGCAGACGATGCTCATGCGATGTAAGGCAGATCTTTAGTGATGTAAGAAAAACGCTGCATTACGTGCTAAAGTTATGCACCCTGTAAAAAGAACAGGGTACGAATTTGTTCACACCCTGTAACCCCCATCAGTTTTTCTGTATGCAATCAAACCAGTGAAATACTACCCTGTGAATGCTTTCCAAGCAGTTATCGTCAGGGCTTTTGTCCGTAATACTTCTTTTGTCTCCTTACAGGGTTCCGAAATTTCATATCGTCACCGAAATCGAAGACAATAGCACTGTGGAGGAAGCTGGTGTGGAGTCCACAGCAGTGCCCACACACCTTTACGGTATTCGAGAGGCGACCTCGAAGCGGCGGAAACCGTCGGTCGCAGTGACCTCACCTGGACGTATAGTGGTGTCACCTTCCCGTCGCATCCGCCTGTTGAACGCGCTGGGGAAGTTTGACGAAGAAGACATCACCGTTACGTTTGGCGATGTCGTCAGTAGCGACGTATGAAACGACTCTGGTGCTGCGAATGCCCTAACAAGCCATTATTGACTTGAGCGAACGAAATCTGGACTCTGTCTCTTCCCCGAAGATTGCCGAGAGGGACTGCGTATTGTAATACAGACACGGCAAATGCGTCTTCCGTTTGTACGAACGACTGCGAGATCTGCGTGCTTTTATTTCCGCTATTCCCAGCAGGGACATAGTAGTAGCGCTAAAAACAGGGACGACAGGATAGAAGAAAACCCGCCGCGGTGGCTCAGTGGTTAGGGCGCTCGACTACTGATCCGGAGTTCCCGGGTTCGAACCCGACCGCGGTGGCTGCGTTTTTATGGAGGAAAGACGCTAAGGCGCCCGTGTGCTGTGCGATGTCAGTGCACGTTAAAGATCCCAGGTGGTCGAAATTATTCCGGAGCCCTCCACTACGGCACCCCTTTCTTCTCTTGAGGCCTCCCGGCTTGCCTAAATCTTTTTGAACGGTTATTTTGTTTGGCATCCTACAAGGCAACCACACCCAGGGGAAACGGTAAATAAACAGCGCGTGGTTAGGACTTCATTTCGTTAAAAAAAAAGATATGAACAAATTTTCTTTAAGGGACAAGTTTGAAACTGCTGCCTCACGCGCCCAAAAATAGAGCGCTAATCCATTGTGTCACATAAAGGAATGAAAATAATCGGCGGCTTAATTCCTGCTATCGCCTCTCATAAAATTTGTTCCATTTGCAGGGAGGTGGCGCTGCTTAACAGGATCATGTGATACTCTACAGTTGGCAGAACGGAACCATGCTTCTTATAAATACATCGGACTAGCATACTTTGCCGAACTGTACATGTGATGTGAATAGTGATTGTTAGCCTGTTACAGAAGCGATGCAGTTCTCAGAAAGAACGGAACGCACAGCTCAGCCACTGGGCTTCGTTGGCTGGTCCGAAGCTTGGTTAGCACTGCATTAATTTTAAGGGCCGCCTCTTAAGACCCTCTTGCTACGGGAACTGTCTGCGTGTGGCTCAAATAGTTGTACGGACCAAGGTTGAAAGATACCTCTTGGGCGCTCCCGGGTAACACAGGTAAGGTTTATTCCCCACAATCTCCTACTATAAGACTGCTCTACTAACGAAGCTACGCGTCGGCTCCTGCAGAGCGAGCTCCTGACCATGTGTTTTACCAGGGGCTGTGCTTTGCATATGGCTGCGAAGCTTTTTTTCTCTTCATTTTTTTTTGTTTAACATTGCAGGCACGCGGCCTTCCCACTGCCTGCCAAGGTTTAGTCGCGACCACATTTCATAGCAGGAACTGCTACCGCGCCGAACTCTTTCTAAGGCGCTCGAGATTCTTATCGGTGCTTCAGGCCGCTGTTGCAAATGGGTTGCAAGCCCCAAGGGTAGCGTTGGCCTGGCGGCCTGGGGCAAAGCTGGAAACATCCGAAGGTCCCGGCAAAGGATGAGTCGACTGGCAACAGAACAACTTGTTTATTCTGGCATCGCAAAAGAGCAGCCGGTCAGGGCGACCACGTTACTCGCAGGAAGAAATCGAAGTCTCTCTTTGGCGTCCGGCGCAGCTGCCTTTTATACCCTCGGAGTCGAGGGCAAGAAGGAACGGCTTGGGATGAGTCGCACGAGACGGCGACGCACGGACATGTACAGACGTGACGGGCGCGTCCGCCGGGCCGGCGCCGGTCAGACCTCCTCGCCTCCCAGTTGGGGAGCTCCTCTCCCCGGCTGCCGCGCTTTGACAAGCGTGGGCACCAACATGCACACACACACACACACACACACACGCACACACGACGACACGTGGCATTGAAACCTGCCTGGACGCGCTTGGCGGGAGGCGTTACGGCAGCACTGAACGGGCCCAAAATGACCGCCACTTTGAACGAAGCCCCGGCGTCCGTTGCATCCGCGCCGGCTATACCGCGCGTCGTAGGCGAAACGTAACAGACCGCCCCGCCGGGAGAAGGAGATCCCGATGGTCAGGGGACTGCATCCGCTGTCCGGAGGGATGTCGCTCGATGACGCTCGTAATCAAAACCGGTCGTCCCTCGACGTTGCTTGAGCGCAGCGCACAGAGAAGGCCTCGTTCTCAGGTTCAGGATCACACAGGGCACTGCAAAGTGACTTCGGGAGAGTTGCCATTTTTGTGCTCGTTCCCAGCAAGCGTTAGAACTACGCCGAAACGCAACCGCTCAGTCAGCAAGCACGAGACAACCCTCACTAAGCTCTGCCAGGCTCTTTCCCCTTTTATACTACTGCCTAGTTCCTTACAGTAGTCAAGCAGCACTCAGAACGCGTCCACAAATTGGAAAATTGCACTAGAAAGCACATAATCACTTTGAAACACTAAACAAAAGCAATATGTTAAAAATCCTGCCTCAGGAAGAAAACATCAGTAACAAACAACTTTGAGGCGGATTCCTACGTTAGGGGCTTCGACTTAAGCCATCGGCGTTACCGTTGAGACTCCCCTTTTTGTAACGCACCTCAAAGGAATATTGTTGCAAAGCGAGGCTCCAGCGCAGGAGGCGGCCATTTTTGGGAGAGATGGTCTGCAGCCATTGGAGAGGGCAGTGATCCGTCTCAATGATAAACCTCGAGCCGGCTAGGTAGCATGACAATTTCTGAACGGCCCACACGAGACACGCACACTCTTTCTCGGTGGCGCTGTACGCCTGCTCACGACAGGTCAGCTTACGACTAGCATACAGGACGGGGTGTTCCACTTCTCCATTGTCCCTTTGGCACAGTACAACGCCCATGCCTCGCTCACTAGCATCGCACTGAACAACGAACCCTTTTGTGTAGTCTGGCGATCGTAGCACAGGCTGGCTTGTTAGGGCGCTCTTTAGGGCGCTAAAAGCTCTTTCCTTTGTCTCGCCCCAGACGACTGTTTGGGGCTCTGTTTTTCTTAGAGCATCCGTCAGGGGAGCCGCGATATCGGAGTACCTGGGGATGTACCTCTGATAGTAGCCGGCGACACCTAAGAACGACCGAATATCGGTCTTCGTGCGCGGTTGCGGGAAGTCTCGCACAGCGGCCACCTTTATTTCAGAGGGGCGGCGACGACCCTGTCCAATCACGTGACCGAGGTAGACAACCTCGGCCTGTGCTAATTGGCACTTGGGAGCCTTGACTGTCAAGCCCGCTTCGCGCAGGCGGGTTAGCACTGCCCGCAAGTGTGCCATATGCTCAGACCAGGATGCGGAGAATATCGCTACGTCGTCTAAATACGGTAAAGCGAATTCTTCCTGTCCCCGCAACACTTTGTCCATGAGGCTTGAAAAGCAGTATGGCGCGTTCTTCAAACCAAAACTCAAAACTTTAGGACGGAATGTTCCCATTGGTGAAATGAACGCCGCATACCTACTAGCCTCTTCTGTAAGTGGAACCTGCCAATAACCCCTGACAAGATCTAGGGTGGAAATAAACTGAGCGCTACTAACTTTCTCAAGGCGCTCCTCGATGTTAGGGATCGGATAAATTTGATCCTTAGTGATGGAATTAAGCCTGCGGTAGTCGACGCAAGGACGAGGTTCCTTGCCCGGTACCTCAACTAAAATCAAAGGGGAGGTATAATCACTCTCACCCGCCTCAATAACACCGAGCTGTAGCATTTTCTTTACCTCAGCCTCCATAATATCGCGCTGGCGGGGTGACACCCGGTACGCCTTGGATCGTACTGGCTCTGGGGAGGTAAGTTCTATATCATGAGTAAGGACAGAAGTCCTACCAGGCCTCTCAGAGAACTGACCTTGAAACTCTTGTAAGAGTTGGTGTAGTTCGGTTTTCTGCTCAGGCGACAGCGGTGCTTTACTGAGTAAGTCACTAATGACCTGATCAGTGTCTTCCCTGTTCGTCACTGAGCCTAGTCCCGGAAGCTCGACCGGAAGCTCTTCTAACTTTCCCGTGTCGGGCATTTCCTCTCCAGTACCTGGTGCCTTCAACGCTACAGGCTCAATTTTATTCAGTTCGGACGTGCTCTGAATATCAGCTTGCTGCGCCTCCGACCCTTTCTCATTGTTCGACAACGTCGGCCCCGCAACTACCGCCTTTGCAGCGAGCTCCCGAACTCTCGATCTGGTTAAGGCCTGAACGCTAGCCTCACCAAACAAAAGCCCCTTCTCGCGCAGGAGGTGATCGGACCTGTTCGAAAATAGGTACGGGTACTGGGGGGGCAGCATAGATGACACTGCGGCCTCCGTCTCAAGTGCTCCGAAAGGTCCTTCAATAAGCACTTTTGCTACGGGCAGACACACGCTATGAGCTTCCACGGCTTGCTTGATCCATGCGCACTCGCCCGTGAACATATCGGGTTCTACGTAAGAGGGGTGAACTACATCCATTGTAGCTGCGGAATCACGAAGCACTCGGCACTCTTTCCCGTTCACGAGGAAGTCTCGCATGTAAGGCTCGAGAAGCTTCATGTTCTCGTCAGTGCTACATAATGACAAACACACGACTTTTCTTTTTGTTTCTGGACACTGCGCCGAAAAGTGACCCGGCTTCTGGCACGTATAACACACGCGCGCTTGCCTCCTCTCGAACCGCTTTCTGCGTTCGGCTTCGGCTGCCGCCGTCTCCTTACGTTCGGTCGGACTGCTTTCACTCGCATCCGCACTACGTGTGTCCCCCCTTGCTCTCATGGGTGTGAACTTCGGCCTCTCAGACTTGGAGCCAAATTCACCCTTTTGACCGTCCTTAGCTCCGCGAGCCCGACGCGTCACAAACTCCTCGGCTAGCTCGGCGGCTTTAGCCACTGTACTAACGTCTGGCCTATCCAAGACCCAGTACCGCACGTTCTCAGGTAACCGACTATAAAACTGTTCCAGCCCGAAACACTGCAGAATTTTCTCGTGGTCACCAAACGCTTTCTCTTCTTTGAGCCACTCCTGCATGTTTGACATAAGCCTGTAGGCAAACTCTGTATATGACTCACTTCTGCCTTTTTCATTTTCCCGAAACTTCCGACGGAACGCCTCCGCTGACAGCCTGTACTTTTTTAGCAGACTCGATTTCACTTGGTCGAAATCCTCTGCCTCCTCTCTCTTCAAGCGAGCGACTACGTCGGCCGCCTCGCCGGGTAACAAAGTGAGCAAGCGCTGTGGCCACGTTTCCCGAGAGAACCCCTGCTTCTCGCACGTTCGCTCAAAGTTAACCAGGAACAAACCAATGTCCTCTCCAAGCTTAAACGGCCGCATCAGGTCAGTCATTTTGAACGATACCCGTTCTCCTGCACCGTGTGCCTGACTTCCATTACGAGCGCGTTCCATCTCTACCTCGAGACGCTTCATTTCCAAAGCGTGTTGACGGTCGCGCTCTTCTTTCTCTTTTTGTTCTTTACGTTCGCGCTCCTCTTTTTGCTCTTTACGTTCGCGCTCGTCTTTCTCTTTTTGCTCCCTCTCCTCAATGGTCTCAAGGCATTCCGACAGCTCGTCATCCTCAGCCTCCAACTCAAGAATAGCCCTTAGCAGTTCTGGTTTTCTGAGTTTGTCTGAGACATCCAGACCCAACTCTCTTGCAAGCTCCAGCAATTTCGGTTTGCGCAACGACTTCAAATCCATGGCGGCTCCGAATGCTGCTTTCTCTACTGCCTACTATTGTCTTGCCGCAAACTAACCCGGCAGCAACGACAACCACAATTACCAGCTCTGTTTCTGACACTAACAAAAGCCTGGCAAAACTCAGAAGAAGAAAGTCCCGCACTCACCAAACCTCGCAGCCAAGAATTCAGCGCAGTCGTTCCGCTGCAGGCAACCAGTCATCACACAGGGCTCGTTGCACTGCTCCCGGATGGTCGTTGTGCTGCTCAGCATACAGTTGACCGCATATCTTCGCTGCTGGCCTCCGTTGTCGCGATCCCACCGCTGCAACCAGTTGTTGCAAATGGGTTGCAAGCCCCAAGGGTAGCGTTGGCCTGGCGGCCTGGGGCACAGCTGGAAACATCCGAAGGTCCCGGCAAAGGATGAGTCGACTGGCAACAGAACAACTTGTTTATTCTGGCATCGCAAAAGAGCAGCCGGTCAGGGCGACCACGTTACTCGAAGGAAGAAATCGAAGTCTCTCTTTGGCGTCCGGCGCAGCTGCCTTTTATACCCTCGGAGTCGAGGGCAAGAAGGAACGGCTTGGGATGAGTCGCACGAGACGGCGACGCACGGACATGTACAGACGTGACGGGCGCGTCCGCCGGGCCGGCGCCGGTCAGACCTCCTCGCCTCCCAGTTGGGGAGCTCCTCTCCCCGGCTGCCGCGCTTTGACAAGCGTGGGCACCAACATGTACAGTACTCACGGATTGAAATAGGACATTCGGAGCGCTAGCCTTGCAGTGCCACGCAGGCATGTGGTAAACCACAGGCCGGCTGATTGGCTACTGGAAGGAACAATTCTGCTTTGTAGATGTTCTCCCTCTCACGCCATACCACAATGCACCACCTTGGTTCCATGAGCGTCTACGGGCGGCGCTCCATGAAGCGACGGCCACGCGCTCCGAATGTCCTATTTCAATCCTTGAGTACTGTACACACACACACACACACACACACATACACACACACACACACACACACACACACACACACACACACACACACACACACACACACACACACACACACACACACACACACACACACACACACACACACACACACACACGCACACACGACGACATGTGGCATTGAAACCTGCCTGGGCGCGCTTGGCGGGAGGCGTTACGGCAGCACTGAACGGGCCCAAAATGACCGCCACTTTGAACGAAGCCCCGGCGTCCGTTGTATCCGCGCCGGCTATACCGCGCGTCGTAGGCGAAACGTAACACCGCTTATTTCGAAAGTTCTTCCTCATTATCATCAGCCTAGCTACATTCACAGCAGGTCAAAGGCCTACGCGTGATACTGCTGGAGGTCATCGCCATCTCCAAAATGGTTTTGGATGATGTCACCGCCCTGATGGCTCTTCACAAAGAATACACCAGACAGCAGCGCCAAGCAGCGGCCACCCGAATCAAAGCGTTCCACGCAGCGTCGCTACATTGCTTGTGGAGGACCCAGCTGCTGGTATGTGTTCTATTTTGTGAGTTCGTAATAAACTACATGTAGGGTCTCGAGCACATAGCTCAGATAGTCGGTTCCTTGGAACACGTTGAGCCTCAGCAATTCTTTCAGGGCAGTCAGTGCACATTGGTATGTGCCCGATTGTATTGGTATGTATGGCGATGTTTGAAGGTTCGCTTAGTTGAGACGGGTGGGTTACTCGGTTGCTTTAAAGACGATGTACCGCGGCAGTTCTCGAAGAGGAACCACTACTCTTTGCTATGTGCTTTATTTTAAGAGTCCGTATACAGCTGGGAAGGTGAGCACATATATGATAGGCACAGCTGGTCCAGATGATTGCCTCAAACACGATGACTCGTGGCACCTCTCTAGCAGACAACAGCTGAAGAAGTACAAGTGTCCAGCTCGTCTTTATTATTCGTCTTTCACCGCCGTTGCTGCATACCCAACAATCCTGGATGAAAGCATTTTTGAACGGGAAACCGTTTATGAACGCAATTTTTTCATACAATGAAAGATTTCACAATAACAAGCAATTTATCCGCAGATCACTTGACGGCAGTCTTGTATTTCTTTTATTAACATTTTTGCTATCGTCAAAAGCGTTCCCCATTGGTTTTATATGCCAGTCTTAACTTTTTGATGCGATCAATGGGAACACTTCAAAAAATATTTCGCTACATATCAGAAGAATGGACCACTACCTTCAGTAATTTTATAACAGCGTCTTACAGTTTTTCAAATTTTCCAAATTGTTGTCCTAGAAATTTGGACATGTATAATTTGTAATTCGTAATTCTTCGTAATTCTTGCAGACACAATACTTCGCGCTTTGACGACGCTGGATTTACGTCAGTCGTCTTGGAGATGGCAAAGATTAGCTCAAAGACGTTGAATGAGGCGAAAAACAAAGCTGTACACAAAATTTCGTGTCACGAAGAAATGAGCTTCTTTACGAACTTTCATAGTATGTGAACCAAACGCTGCTGTTGTAGAGCGCCGCCAGGAGGAGGGACCGGTCGGTTGCAGACTCAAGAACGTTTTTCTTTTTAATTCCTGGTCATCGTCCGAGTGCCATCTCCGAGTCTGAGCGTTCTTGGTTGCTTGGCCTCAAATAAAGATGGCACATACCCACTACGGGGGAGTGGCCAAGGCACAGACGGTTAATTGCTGGAAACAGGAGCGCTTTGAAGAGAAAAGGAGTGGCAATAGTATGTAGTCTGATAGATTGGAATAGGGAAGGAAAGGGGTCCAGTTAACTTGGAGATCGAAGACGGGACAATGGCTTAATGTGCATAA
>JARKHS020013285.1:125000-138413 GCA_030143305.2 Amblyomma americanum | reverse complement strand
TGAGGGGCTTATGTATTAGCCGCAAAGTGTGTAACGGGGTACCGCACGGGGTCAGCTGGTCATGCAGCTGCTACGAGGGGAGCCAAGTGCTCTACGAAGAAGGGAGTAAGTATGGGTCATGTGGTAATTGTATGGCTAATGGGCATTCAAAGAGATAATTGAAGATTTTGGCGCAGTGTTTCTGGGAACCGGCAGGTGTGGCCAACTGACGTTAGAGATATGGTGGTGAGATATAACGGAGATTGTTAAGCGGATTTTTGCGTTTGAGTTGAGTGGATGAGGTGCAGAGTTCGGGGCGTGGTTATGAAATCGCCCGCTTATTTTCTCGAAGTTTGTAGTAATGTGTTTTGTTATATGCGTTTGAGTGTGGAAGAGTGTAAGGCCAGGGGATCACAGGTGCCTGGCGTATAGTTCTGCAGGTCGGCTGAATTTGTTACCTACAACCCAGGTATGAACAAAAGCTCAAAGCTAGGTTGGAATTAAGAACCGCAACGTCCGTCAGCTGTTGGTGAAGATGAGATGGAAGGATGAACGTTTAGATAGCTTAGATGGCTTGGATAGCTGCTCAAGGATCGGAGGACACGGTGTACCCGTGAGGTCTGGTTGTAAACTTCATGGCATCGTGGTGACTAGCTGCTATGGGGTTTACTACGGAGCTAATAAAGTGATATCCTGGCGCACTTTTTATCTCGGGGGCGCGTCGCTTGTGGCCTTGTTCTTATAGCTACGCGGAAGCCCGTCAGCGTGAAACTGTGAAAAAAAAACATCGCCTGCTTTAAAAAATGGCATTATTCGCTCCGCGGAGCTTCGCACCTACTCTTATGAGAAGCCTACTTATTTCACGTCTGTGCAGTAATGCAATCCTGTGACCCTTCATCGTGAGAATTTGGAGGCGTACGTCAATAACCGAAGAGCAGGATGGACGTCTTCCCTCCAATCATGATTAACAAAAATCGTGCACTGTACGAAGAGACGAAAAGACGGTCGCTGAGTTTGAAAGGAATTGGGCCTAAATGACTGCGCCAAACAAGCGGCCATTGAAAGCGTAGATGACCAGCTGTATTAACCTCCTGGTTAAATAGCAGATAGCAGAATGACTCCCGCCGTCCTTTGGCTGCGATAGGGGCCTCAGGGAGGTTGCTCATCGTTAACTGTGTCGATGTTTTTGGTATAATATTGCGCACTGTGTTTGCCGTCAGAGAAAGCTCAGTTACGTCACCACGCAGGATCACGTGACCGCTTTGCAACTAATGAAAAAGAAGCATTATCTAGTTCACATGCTTGCTTACCAAAATAGAACCATTTTGGATATTTGTGGGCAGCGCTCCTGCCGTTTTGCGCCATTCCGAGGGACAGTGAGAGGTTTCGGTGTTGGTTGATATATTACGGCGAGAGCCGTTATTGCGAGCCCGCCCTGAGTCGTGCTGTAATTGAAGCAACGTTGTTGCTTGTAACTGTTGTAGATACCCGAAGGCGAAGCAAGCTAAGCCAAGATTAAATCGAAGCCAAGCCAACAGAGAGAAGAGAAAGGGGATATATAATGGAGGGACATGTGGCACTCGCCGAATGTTTTAACTTAGCTGTAGCGTAATCTGCTCAAGATGTTTTTGCAGCGAGAGCTGATTCTGCGACATTCCCCGAAACCAGAGCTGGGCAGCCTCAGAGGTTTCGACCTCATGAGGTCGACCTCGACCTCAAAATGACCTCAACCTCACATCGCGAGGTGAGGTCGGCGACGGCTCGAAATTTTGTGAGTGAGGTCAGCAAATCGCACCTGAACCTCACGCGTGAGTCTGAGGTTGAGTGAGGTCGTCATTCAGTGAGTCGAAATTTTGAGGTCGAGACTTTTTGCAGTTGCCACGTCTTACTCCAACGAGTGCCGCTTCCGAAGCGGAGTTGCAACGCACCGCCGCAGTGTTCATGCAATGACGCTTGGTGTTAGGTTGCCCCTATTTGGTCAACCAAATGCCACAGTTCCTTCTTAGCTTCCGGTGCTGCGCCGTAATGTTCATTCAGTCCGAGCCTACAGAAAGACGCACCCCTCCAGTCTTCCTGGAAGGAGTGTTACTGTCACAGCACGCCACTCTCCCTCCCCCTTGCCCCGCTGGCGCAGCACCCGGCTGCCTGCCGGTCGGCTCAAACTCCCGGGAGCGCGCAAAGCACGTAACCCACGTTGACCCGCGGTAGCCTTGTTTGATTCCGCAAGAAAATAAGTTCACTTCAACAAGCACGCAATAAATTCGTCGCAGCGCGGATGGCCCCAAGCAAGACTGCTTCGTGTTCATGCTCGTTGCCGGCGCAGACGTCATGGCTCGGGACTTCCAGTCGAATAAATGGGATCCTTCTGTACATTACAAGCTGACTTAACAGAAACTGGAGTAGTCGGCACAGGCAAGGGAATGTGATTCATGTGGTTAATAACAAGGACACCTGCAGAATTTATTAAAAAAAAAACACGAAGCCAGAAAAACTTCTATAACACCCTCGAAGCTTTTGATCGGTGACTTCCCCTTTCGAAACTCACACTAATTCTGTATATTCCCGTTCCGTAATGCAAGCCGATGCAAATAAAATTTCATTTTTTTATCCTGCCGGATAACCTCTCTTTTGGTCTCCGGTTCCTTGTTCCTTCTCGGAAATTAACATATTATGACAAACCACCGCAACAGGAGACGAACACACCAGCATAGCGGGGTTGCAGCTGCGAATAAGATTGGTTGGTTGGTTTTTGGGGAAAGGAAGTGGCGCAGTATCTGTCGCACATATCGGCGGACACCCGAACCGCGCCGTAAGGGAAGGGATAAAGGAGGGAGTGGAAGAAGAAAGGAAGAAAGAGCTGCCGTAGTGGAGGGCTACGGAATAATTTAGACCACCTGGGGATATTTAACGTGCGCTGGCATCGTACAGCACACGGGCGCCTTAGCGTTTCGCCCCCATCGAAACGCAGCCGCCGCGGTCGGGTTCGAACCCGGGACCTCCGTATCAGTAGCCGAGCGCCCTAACCACTGATCCACCGCGGCGGGTCGCGAAGAAATGCAAAACTATAATGAATGCATGGTGATGTGGTACCTGATTCTTTTTCCTTTTTTTTAATGAAGATGTGTGAATGGAACTGATTACAAGCTCGCGCTGTACTGCTGAGTGGCCGTTTCAAACCTTCTTAAATGACGTTTAATGGGGCACACTGTTGTTCGCTTCTGTTTTTAGTGTGCGATTTTCGTTTGTATGTTTATATTCATTGTTTTTTTCTTTTCTCGTATGGGATCAGTTAGGTTGGTGGCCTGCCTTGCAGACGACCAGGCACTACACGCTATCTTTCCTATAAGTGTTTCGCACAGACTCATATCGTTCACCTTAAACGGCTTCGCAGAATGCTCGCGCGGTGCTCGTGGGTACAAAACGTCGAGGATGCTGGCGTACCATTAATTGTTTCAGTTTTGAAGGAAAACAAGTGATTGACTTAAAGCAGCTTGTCACAGACTGGTTGACGAAATGGTACGCTGAATTCTGTTGAGGCGTATGAGCACTTACGTGGTTTTTTCTACTCCCGGGGGGGGGGGGGGGGGGAACTCGAAAAAAGATTTCGCTGCGGGGAAATTTGAGCGCAGAGCCATGGTGCTCTTGACAGAGAGAGCGGTTTACGCTGCCCACTCTAGGCCATTTGTTTTGACCGGTGTAAATTTATTAGTTGGCACAGCTGGTGTTCGAAGACGTAATCTAGACCTTTTTTTTCTAAATGCCGCGGGTTCACCGAGTCATCGGAGAATTCCCAGGCTCGCGAAACCATTACCATCGCCACCTGGAGGGAAGCGGCGGAAACGGGGGAGGGTCTTAACCTCGCAGGAGCATCAACATCATCATCATCCTTAATTATTAGCTGCACGTATTCTCATTTCCCGCACAGTTGTCTTCGGTTGCTGAGTAATGTACGAAATTTAATCATTATTCCGGCAACATTTAATTTGGTAGCGCTATATCAGACTTCCCCGAGCTCATAAGGATACACTGTTCGCATCATCATCACATCGCCTTCATCTGGAGAGTCAAAAGCATGTGTCGTTGCATGATCTTTGCAGTATGTCATACATTAGAACTGGCCCGTTTACCTGCTGGACAATCCGAATATATGTCATTAATGTGGACCAGGTTGTGGGTACTCTTTGTAATACGCCATGCGCGCATGTGTAGTAATGTGGGATCCATATGGATCTTGAAATGGGGGTGGAAGGGGGGTAGAAGGAGGCTTGGTATGACGAGAAATTACATCGTTGTCACGTGACTAGGCGTGATGTCATATTACAGCGTCGTCACGTGACTAGGTCTGATGACACATTACATCGCTGTCACTTGACCTGGTATGACGTCACACACACACGACAGCATCACTAATTATACTGATTAGTCTTACTGTTACCTAATTATATTAATTAGCATTAATTAATTATGTGACACCATCATCTTCGTCGCGTGACTCGTCGGCTCGTGACGTCGCATGGCGCCGTTTCTTGCGGACAATTTTCTGCGGATATGACCTTGAAAGTGAGCCATCTAATGCTTTCGAATTAATAAAAGAAGCCGCTCGCTTCTGCACAGACATAAATACAACGTGCCTCTGTTGGTGTACTACAGTCGCAGCTTGTTAAGTGCTTTCGAAGGCAACATACAGAGGACTGAAAAAAGCGTTCTCGCTATGCCGGATAGAGCTAGAAAATCGAAATATACTGATATGCGCCTGCATAACCGTCGCTTTGGAAAGTACATCGACGACCAGTTTCTTTATATTCGGTAACTATTCTCAAGCCTGAAAAGAGTATCGTGAGCACCTCCCCCCTCCTCCCTATTTGTGGTAGATGGTGCAGAAAGGCTGTGTTTGTCAATTGCCGGTTCGTGCGTGAATGAGCGAGAGGCTTCCAATACGAGCAAGTATACACGAAGCAGGTTTCCAAATATTGACACATATAATGTACTCACCGACGTACTTGTGTTAACCGCGTATGGGACAGCCCTGCCCGCGGGCCATATACTCTGAGGGTTCATCCCAGATTATAAGCTTCTCCTATTGCGTGCACATCAATAGTGTCTGTACACACCTTATTAAATAATACCATCATCATTTTGACTTCCCTGTCCCACAGGATTCTCATAACTGTTTTTTTTCTGAAAAACTTCTCAATCGCTTTTTGTTTTGTTTTTCGTTTTTTTTCTGAGGTCGAGCAGCCGACCTAAACCTCACAATTTGAGGTTGAGGTGAGGTTGAGTGAGGTCAGCAGTGGCCTCAGGAAAAGTGAGGTAGAGGGCGTCTAAGGAGACCTCAACCTCAACTGATGAGGTTGAGGTTGAGTGAGGTTGGCAAATTCTTTTTGAGGTTGAGGTGAGGTCCAGATTTTTGAGGTCAAATGCCCACCTCTGCCCGAAACCAATGCGGAAGTGTGTCCTAAATCACGTGACTGCCCTCTGAACATATGTAGTCACGTGGGGCCCGCAATCACCTACCTCCTACGTCCGCGCGTAGCTCCTGCGAATGACGCACTGCTCTTAATTGCGATCATGTAACCACTGTGTGTACGCAGGCCTCTCGCATCCTGCGACCTTCGTAGTGAGAAGCGCGACCGTAAGATGCTGCTCAACGCTTCGAAGCGCCTCTCGTATGATCTACGGGTGTCTCATCAGGACCGAAAGGTGCAGCAGCAGTTTTACATCGGGCTGACACCTGGACCGTCACGTGAGGGAAAGGATTGCAGAGGGGTGAAAAGGAAAGAAAAAAAAACAATTGATAAAACATTAAGAAAAAAACAGACAACGATATGTTTGATCTTGCCGCATTTCAGGTATTAACCAGCTTACCGTAAATTTTTGTTCTGTAAGTAATTCAATTTCCCATAAGAGCCTTTTCTGGCTCCAATACACCCAATGATGCCGGCTAAGGGATATCATATGCGGTTCTTCCTTGTCATGAGCTACGTAGGCATTTATCGCTAGGCTTAGTAGTTAGTTCCTATTAGATGCGAATTTCACAGATCTGAAGCAGGTGTGATTTACCGTACGTTATCTACCGAGGCAAATGTATCCACATAAGCTTTTTTCAAGGAATAACATAGGACCATCGGCCTATAAGGTTAACTGTGCTCGAAAGTGGCTAGACAGCGCGAGGGGGGGGGGGGGCGGAAGCTAAATAATAAAAGCCTGCAACATACGATACGTTTGATCTTGCTGCATTTCAGGTATTAACCAGCTTACCGTAAATTTTTGTTCTGTAAGTAATTCGGTTTCCTGTAAGAGCTTTTTCTGGCTCCAATACGCCCAATGATGCGGCTAAGGGTTATCCCATGCGGTTCTTCCTTGTCATGAGCTACGTAGGCATTTATCTCTAGGCTTAGTAGTTTGGTTCCTATAAGATGCGAATTTCACAGATCTGAAGCAGGTGTGATTTACCGCACGTTATCTACCGAGGCAAATGTATCCACATAAGCTTTTTTCAAGGAATTACATAGGACCACCGGCCTCTAAGGTTAACTGCGCCCGAAAGTGGCTAGACAGCGCTAGTTGTCGCTTTCTTTGGCTAGGGGGGGGGGGGGGGAGCTAAATAATAAAAGCCTGCGACGTTCTTACATCAGTCGCTAGGCTTTCGGTAAAAAAAAAAGAGCTAGGACAACTATCACTCAAAATCTAATGCGAATACACCTGAAGCGCATTTCTATTTCCCCCTTCTCCGAAGGTTGACTTTACCAATGGGAAATGCTTAGTTAAGCCTCTCAAGGAAACACAGAGTGCCGTCGTGTTAACTCCTCTGCCCCCGCCCCTCCCCTCTATTTCCTTTCACAGCAGTCCTAGTGACGTTGCATCAACTATCACTCAATTTCGAGCTGAATGCAACCATCCAAACTCGTTGGACTGGTTAAAAACCTCCTCATAAAAACAAATTTTGCAAAGCATACCGTTGCTCTAGTTGCCTGAGTACTAGTGGAAAAAAGAGCGGGGCAGAAAACTAGGACAAAAGCAAGTCCAGGATTCTTGGATGTCAATTCCAATCGTGAGGCAACTGCGGAATATTGTAAGACACTGTTGTGGAAATATTGATGCCAAATGCCCACCCTTCCGATGCGTATCAAATTCTTCCTTTTAAAGTTTGTCCATTGCTCTCATCAAGTGGTTAATACTGCCATAGCAAAGCATTGTGAAACTGTTTTCATGATGGCAAAAACGTTAATCACAAAAATGCAAACTTGCCGAGCAAAGATCCGCTGGTATATATTGATTGTTATAGTGAAATCTTATGATATATGAATAAGTAACTTTCATATACGACTGCCTCTTGAAAAATGCGGTTGCCCAGAATTTCTGGGTGTGAGAGATGAACAGGCCGAGAGCCAAGGTGTTTCATGCATTAGCCAAAAATTCTCTTACTTAGACCAGAACATACCTATTTCTTGTGCCCTTTTCTCTGCAGGTGCTTGAAATTATCTGTAATTTGGAAAAAGGGAGACAATTTCTGTTCTCAAAATTTCCTTAAGCTCCGTAAAAATTCAGTCTTCAGCCCGCCGCGGTGGCTCAGGGTTTACGGCACTCCGCTGCTGGCCCGAAAGGCGCGGGTTCGAACCCGGCCGCGGCGGTCGAATTTCGATGGAGGCAAAATTATACATGCCCGTCGACTGTGCGATGTCAGTGCCTTTAAGAACCCCAGGTAGTCTGAATTTCCGGAACCCTTCACTACGGCCTCCCTCATAGCCTGGGTCGCTTTGGGACGTGAATCCCCATAAGCCGTAAACCAAAAATTCAAACTTCGCTTAAATTTAACCTTGAAAATTCTTTAAAAAAAGGGAACTTTACCTAAATGAGCATCAGTGACAGGGAGCTCACTTCATTTAGTTTTTTCATAAGAAATAATTTAGACAACGATACGTTATTACAAATAGAATTATAAAAGTGAGCGCCCATCTTGTTTCTCTCAGTTTTCGTTCCCGTCTTGTGCCCGCACTTTTAAACCAAGAGCACTGTTTTTCTTAGTTTAACCTGAATATATTTCCAAAAGCTGTTCTGTGTATTTTTGCGTTAGCAATGCACGGCACTGCACATAACTCTAGAATTACAAGGTTCATTCATGGTGACCTGCTGCACGCTACTGCAGAAACGCGGAACATGAACGCTGCAGAGCGTGACGCTCACTTAGCGCAGTGTGGAGTGACGGGAACAAGGTGCGACACCTGCTCCTTTGGCCCGTCCGTGCCGCTGCGCCCTTTTGGCGGCGCGGAGTCAAAGCGGAGGCCGCGGCGGCTTCAGTCCAAAGCTCGATTCGGCGAGGAATGCATGCTTGTTTGGACAGCGCCTCCGTAAAGACGCGTGTTCGGTTGGCCCTTGTTTACACCGGGTTCTGACAAGAAAGGATGCGCCGGCGCGTCCCCGGCGACTGCACGGAGTGGCTGTAGAGACTTCGCGTACACGTAACACTGGTGTCACCCGCTGTTACCCCGGCCGGCACCGGGGTTAACATACAAAGACGGATCTAAGATATAACCCTTACGGAAATTTCCTTAGACAGTCTATAGACTGTCCACAGACTTCTGTCTATAAAGTCTATAGACTATCTATAGACAAACACTAAAGAACAGTCGACAGGCAATACAAATCCTATAGACAGTCTATAGACAATTTATAGATATATGGCCACACACTTTCAGTAACTTTTGTCTATAGAGAGTCCATATACTGTGAATAGGTTAATGAAATATCTCTAGGAAGGCAATAGGGTCTATAAAAAGTCCTTAGAATTTCTACAGACCATTTTTGCAAGCGAAAAAGCACATTAAATTGGTCGTTGCGAGGCTGACAAGAAACGTCCTATCATAGTTAATAAGGTCCTACATTTGAAGGGAAGGAGGCGGGTCTTGCGCGCGATATAAGCTGAACTCGGATGAAAATGCAGTTCGGGAAGACTTCTCAGCCGCTGTGCGTTACGCTCGCGGGAAACTTGGGGAATTGGCAAGATAAAATTTTTTGACATTTAAAGTATGCTTTGACAAACTTAAAATTGATGAATGATGTATCAGCGACGCTTACAAAGTAAGCGTCGCTGAAGCTGAAAGATGAATATGGTGTCAAGATAGTCCGAAATAATCCAACTACACGGACACAAGAGCCCAATTAGGCTATTTTTGCGTACCGAAAAATTGACAAATAAGTAAATAAGTATAAATGCCTGAACTCTCGTTGGCTAATTAAGTCGCACTAAAAACATGAGGCAACATTTTGTAACATGTGTTTCCTCAGTTCATCATTTTTCTTCTTCGCTGTGAATTCCTTTCTTTCTCACTTCGTGTCCTGTCTTCTGTCACAACTTCAATTATTGCAGAGTTAAGGTTGTCCACTGTGAGTGAGACAGTTACTGCGCCTTTTCTTTCCTAACAATCCCCTTTTGTTTTCCTTTTCGCTATTGGTCAGCCCCGACTTTCATACCAAACGCAAAAGACGCATGTGTGCTGTGCGATGTCAGCGCGCGTTAAAGAACCCCAGGTGGTAGAAATTTCCGAAGCCCTTCACTACGGTGTCCCTCATAGCCTGAGTCGCTTTGGGACGTTAAACACCCATAAACCATAAACCAAACCAAACCTGATCACAGCAATTTTAACACTTACGGTAAAAAAGATCGCGCTGGAAAGTATAAAGGGTAGCATTCAAATGAGAATTGTCTTATCAACAACCTATCTTATGTTTATGTTGCATCAATTTTGCGCAGACTTCAAGAATAACCTTAATAATGCAAGCCTAGTGATATCTCACCTGTGTCAAAAGAGGAATTCAAGATATGCAAAAACTATTTCGTCGGTTCTTCGAATAAGGGCCCTGCAATTACCTGATTTTATCGTAATCCGGTGGTGTGGTGGCTAGTAACGCGCTCATAATATTTCATAGGTTGTCAGCATAAACTCAGAGGTGCGCAATAGAGTCAAGAATTTTCTATACTTGTGAAAGATTGGAGAAACTTGAGCGCTTTTTTTATTGTTGCTACAAACAGAGACATCTCTTAAAGTGACTGCAGCATGTAAATGAAGTTGATTCGGTTCAGTTTATGATGTTTAACGTCCCAAAGCGACTCAAGACATAAGCGATGCCGTAGTGAAGGGCTCCGGAAATTTCGACCACCTCCGGTTCTTCAACGTGCACCGACATCGCACAGTACACGAGCCTCTAGCATTTCGCCTCCGTCGAAATGCGACAGGTAAGCGATGCCGTAGGGAGGGGCTCCGGAAATTTCGACCACCTCCGGTTCTTAAACGTGCACCGACATTGCACAGTACACGAGCCTCTAGCATTTCGCCTCCGTCGAAATGCGACAGGTAAGCGATGCCGTCGTGAAGGGCTCCGGAAATTTCGACCACCTCCGGTTCTTCAACGTGCACCGACATTGCACAGTACACGAGCCTCTAGCATTTCGCCTCCGTCGAAATGCGACAGGTAAGCGATGCCGTAGGGAAGGGCTCCGGAAATTTCGACCACCTCCGGTTCTTCAACGTGCACCGACATCGCACAGTACACTGGCCTCTAGCATTTCGCCTCCGTAGAAATGCGACCGGCGCGGCCGGGATTGCATCGAACCCGCGTCTTTCGGATCAGTATCCGAGCGCCATAACCACTGAGCCACCGCGGCGGCAATTTGGTTGGAGGAAGTACTCACTAAGTCTTCGTCAGAATTCAGTTGGTCTCAAATTTGCAGTTACTTAGGGAACGGCGGGCTTTTCCTAACGGGAATCTGCAGCAATATATTCAATGTTCTTTTTTTTTTTTTGCAGTCTCTGGTTTTCCGAAAAAGTATATCAGGCTGCTCTATACTAAACTTTTTAAGTGGTGTTGTTTGAATGGCATTTGCACCAAGCCAGTGTTTGCTCTCTTCTTTTACTGCAGTGTCTGCTTCGATATCTAAATGTTCTATGGGTTCGACGCAGAGCGCTGACATGATGAAGCGGACTACAAACAGTCTTCTTGTGCAGTGCTAAGAAGCACGTCGAATACAACTAATTTCTTGCTTGTTCACCCTCTTGCTCCACAATGGTAGTGGCATTAGCAAACCCCGAGTTTACCTGTTCGGCTCCCGGCCTCAGCCGCTGCATTTCAATAGAACCGAAGCGCAAAAAGACTCCTGCGACAAAAAAAAAAATCATCGATAAATAGCAGCAAGTGTCAGATGCTCACTGCGCATTCCTCAAAGCGGCGCGCTGCCTGCCCGATATACACACATATCGGTCAGAGGGCACGCGATGATATACTATAGAAGTAAGGAAAGGGAACAACCGCTGTGTCTTCCCGCGGATCGCTGCAAATTGTGCGTACTGTTCCGCCTAGCTTGGATCAGATCAGAAATGTTGTTTAGTAAAGACGCAAGCACAGAAAGGGAGATAGCCAAGGCTGTCGACATAAACGAAGCCGATGACCGCTTCGTGAGTGTCCGCGTACGTCTATTCAGCAACAACGAGAAAATCCTTTTTCCTCAAGGTTGTCTGTAGATATGTTTTCTGCTTACGTCGATATGTTTGTGGACATAAATGTGTTCAGAACAGGCGCGGCGGCGGCTCAATGGTTATGGCGCTCAGCTGCCGACCCGAAAGACGTGAGTTCGATCCCGGCCGCGGTGGTCGCATTTCGATGGAGAAATGCTACAGGTCTTTGTACTGTGCGATGTCAGTGCACATTAAAGAACCCCAGGGGGTCGAAATTATTTGGAGCCTTCCACTACGGCGTCCCTCATAGCCTTAGTTGGTTTGGGACATTAAGCCATATAAAACAAAGCGCAAACCAAAAAATTCGTTTAGCAATTTCACGAAAACAAGCACGCGAAAACTAGCACATTTCCCTGGAAATCTACATTACCAGGAATTCGTGACATTAGCCAGTGCCGTTAAACCTTGCGTCTTGACGTTTATGTTCTGCAGCAACGCGGTCATTTTCTTCACATGAATCACAAGCCCCTCTCTACCCCCTGCCTCATAAGCAACTTTCCTCGGTGGACTCCTACCACCTAAGACGCATCCAAACACTCACTTTCCCCAATCTCCACCGCCTACACCACATTCACCCAGCATTATACGCAGATACATGTCCTTGGTGTGGCGATATTCCCGCCTTCACGCACATTACATTGATATGCGCAGCTAAACCCAACCACTTAAAGCCGTACATCGCGGTGCTGGAGCAGTGGGAGGTGACGATGGCCAGCGGCAACCTGGAAGACCAGGAGGCGCTAGTTACCAGCGCCAAAGCGTAGACGGAAGCCACTGGAGTCCTGGACGGAAGAATCAGTCTAGTGTTCATATGTTCCTAGAAGTATAGACTTACACACACAAAGAAACAATAATAACATAAAATTTCACTAACATTCCGCCAAGGGGAGGTATTACGCTAACGCACATCATTTTATTGTATATAGCAGCAGTCTGTGCAAATCCACATAAAAAAGCGGCTGGACCGACTGCACAGCACCGAACTTCCTTGCGGCTTGCGCTCTGGCAAGAGTGTTGCTCTGAAGGCTAGGCCCCCAAGTCGCCGCCAACCCTGCGGTAACCTGTGCATGGCCGGGCACGTGGTTAACGCCATGTGCGCAATAGGTTCATTTCTGCGCCAGGCTAGATGGAGCTTTGCGTGCGGATGAAGCGTTGCTTGGCCGGCACACTTCGATGCTCCCTTCAGTGAGTCCTGCTCCTTCTGACCAGACCCTGCTCGCAAGGTAAATTTGGAAGGTCACCTCCCTTGGATCTGCGCTACCTTGCACGCATTCCAGAAAAAAAATGCCTACTCCATTGCGGGTCGCCCCCTGATTGACTCGCGTATCTAGAAGGTTGTTTCTAGGTGTCTCACTATCGGACTGAACCGAGCCTCGACCAGGACTTTGGTGTCCACTTATATCTTTAGTTACCTTCTTGTTGAAGAAAGGCGTTTTTCGCGAAAACAAGAACTCGCCATGCTTGTTCTCCCCGTGATTGCATTCCTCTGAGTGGACATGCAGAAGGCGCCGGAGTGAGAGCCAGGGATGGTAGCAAAATGATGGGGTCATCTTTTGCACCGTAGTTGAGGCTCAGGATCGAATATTTTGAGCGGAAAAGAGCAGCAAGGGGCCAAGCATGAATGGTATCCCCACCCTAGCAAATTCGGTAGAGTGTGAAAGAACGCCGTCTGCGACCTAGCAACTAAACCGGCGATTACTCATGAACAGGATCATTATCTCAGGAGACGTGTAAAATGCCAGGTGCCGTCCGCGGATGGATGGATGGACAGGCGGACGGGTCGATCGATCATTCATTCATTCATTCATTCATTCATTCATTCATTCATTCATTCATTCATTCATTCATTCGATCAATCAGTCAATCAATAAACAAACGAGATAGTCACTCGCCACTCCAGAAATTTTAAACCTGCATTTCAACA
>JARKHS020013285.1:77500-120000 GCA_030143305.2 Amblyomma americanum | reverse complement strand
CTAGAGAGGAGCATCATGTGCGCGCCGCATGACGCCAGAGTTCGCAGCCGCCGCCGCGCGAGGAGCCGCGCCGGCCCGACTACGCCCGCCGGCGCCGCGTGTGAATGCGCATGCGCGGCAACCGGAGAAGGGCAGCAGATGCGTAGCGCATGACGTAGAGCTCAGCCGCCGCCGTGTGTGGGATCGTGTGGATAAAGTGCGTATGCGCGGCTGTGTGTATAAAAGCTGAGGTGATACACCAATCGCTTCGTATTGGTGACGAAAAGGAGACTCCAGCCGGCGCTATGCGTCGGTATCGTTAGGAGAAGATCTATTCTTCGGTCCCAGAAGTCGTCCCTTGGCCCTTGGCCGCTCTGCAGAGCAAGAATGAACACCAGAGGGCTAAAGGAGTGGCGGAGACGCCTGAGCAAAGAGAAGAGCGTCTTGCCAAGCGGAGACGCAAAGAGGCGGAGCGTAACAAGCGGCGCATAGCAGCTCACATCGTTCCTTCGTAAGAAAATCAAGATGAAGCAATGGCAACAGCATCATCATCATCAACAACAACTGAGGAGGAGGATGTAAAGGCTCATCGTATAACTGACCAAACCCTGCCATTGTATTTGAGGCAACAACAACCAAATCCTCGCATATCCCCCACCGTTGGTATGTGCCATTGTTTTTGAGGCAACAACAACAACAACTGACCACGCGATTAGACCAGGGCGAACTGCAGCTCTCGCTACGTATACACTGGGATAGCTGAGCTAAGCCATTGCCAATTTTTTTTTATTGGAGCAACGTCCTAAACGCTCAGCATTGTAACTAGACTCCATTAACTGGCTTTCCATCTCATTTCGGAACGAGAAAGTGTCATTGCTCAAATGACGGTTATGCTGCTACGCTGGGTCATGAGTAAACAACCAAGTACTGCGATAAGCAAAAAAGTTACGTTAAACGTCTTGATGCGAACTCTACTAACAGTCGACTGGCTTCTTTTTCACCTTTTTACAACCGATATTCTCAGTGTTTCGATTTCCTTTTTCACCCCAACTACCCAAAGGTGGCTCAGTGGTTATGGCACGGGGCTGCTGACCCGAAAGACGCGGGTTCAATCCCGGCTGCGGCGGTCGAATTTCGCCTCCATCGGAAAGGCCCGTGTGCAGTTGGACGTTAGTGCACGTTAAAGAACCCCAGGTGGTCGAAATTTCCGGAGCCTTTCATTACGGCGTTTCTCATAACCTTAGTCGCTTCGGCACGTTAAACCCCCATAAACCATAAACCATACCCTATTTCCGACACCCCCTTCCGCTTTCCCTACATTCAATCCCAGTAAAACTTTTTCCGTGTATATTAGGGAGCCTTCCAGGACCCGCTCCCACCATAGCTTTTTCTGTCGTAATGTTTTATTTTTAATGCATGAGCATTAGAGGAGACATGTCGCTGAGAAAGTGGCGGATGAGTAAACAGAGTGAAGCCCTAGGTGAAGCCCTATGAGTGAAGTCCTGCCTACCGGATTGTGAGCAAACCGCCCAAAATGGCGGTGGCAGTTAAACTCATTATTAGTCGCGAAAGGTTGCACGGGAAGAGCAACCTGTGTCTCATGTGTGTCCCCCCCCCCCCCCCCCCCCTCGATGGCAGCACCTGCCATCGCATAGCAGTGGCACATCGCTTAACCGCTGCATCGCTGCATCTCAGCGCCAGGAGTGGTATGAGGGCTCCCAAGGATCTATGAATGTGAAGTAGACCACGAGCGATGTCGCGGCGTTAAAAGCAGATGATGAGTATGAAGACGCCAAGATCGAAAAAAAAATTAAGAAGAAATCGGTTTGTGGGCAACGAGCATAGTTCATATCAGCGACCGCTCATGCATTTTCGTCGTGTCGTTCAAGAGAGCGCCATTGAGTTTTTTACCTTCGGTTATATGAAATTTCCTCATGCCCTCTCTTACACGGATACATCTATTTTCACCATTGGTTCTAACCTGCTATTCTTAGTGATGTGGGCAGATGTTATTTTATTATTATTTTTTCTTTTGCAGCTCCTCAGCTTAACGAATACTGAAGGCTTAGTCTTGAAGCGAATGACTGTTGGACCTGATCTTCCTGCACGTTTTTACGTACACACCTTTCACCGCTACCTCTACCTGTTGCGCGAATTTTTTTTGGTGATCAGGCTGTCAGTGAAGTGATGGGAACCCACAAGGCTTCTGCTCAACGGTCGAGTGCGAGGGGCATCTGAAAGCTCCTTTCTTCTTGTCTACAGGTTTGACAGACAACAGCTGGCCCTCGCCGATTTTTGGCGGGCAGTAACTTTCCTATTCTTCTTTGGAGAGGTTCCTAGAAGAGAGCGCACTTAGATATCTAGAGGCGGTTGCCCGATTCCAAATTTGAGCTCCGCTTCCAACGAAGCGGTTCGGAAAACTTTCCGTCCACTCGGCGCACGAAATGTTTGCCCTCGGATGCTGATACAGGGCACCTACCCGGTCCTTGCCGTGTGTCTAAAAAGAGCTACTGACTTGTTTTATCTTTTCCTTTCTGGTCGATCTGCAGCACGGATAACAGACGTAATAAAATAAGCTACTACAGACCTGCGAATTCGTTGTAATGTTGGTTGGTTAATGTTTCACTAGCAGGTTGCTTTTAGTGAGACGGTGAACGTGCTTGGTTTTTAATGACTTACTGCCGTTTCCACAAACAGGAAATGTATAGGGCTCAGACACGCCATTTCTTATTGAACGGTGGCGCAGGACTGCTGAATTAGAGCGTAAAAATTTCTCTGGCAAGCAAAGGCTTTATTGTAAGTAAATATGGGACCAGGATTACACATCTTACCGGAACCTGACCCTAAGGTCCGGTGAGCAGAACTATCATACTGAATACTTCGCGCCTGATATCCAGGCGCGTCTCTGTAGTTTGTTAGTGGCGTAGGTGTGTCAGTGCGTTTAGATGCCTCCGCGTCGAGCGGTGCGTCTGAAATTGTAAAAAAAGGAATCACAAGCACCCCTAATTAGGTCATCCGTTGGCAGTGCCACACCATTAGAAGGTGTCGATGCCCGTACATCGAGTTTTGTGTGATCCGTGCATGATTGTATTTTGCGCACCGCTGCACGTTTGCTTGCACACACCCAGACGTCTCTTCTAGGAATCGTACTGGTGGTAGACGTTTTCCCGCGGGTGTTTCCAGCTGGCGACACGGACCTAAAGTTCTCGTTTCCTCTCCGGCATTGTCACTTCGCGTCCATTGACATCGATTTCCTCCAGCCAGTCAGCAAATTTTGACCCATGACACAGTTTTTTTTTTCAGATGAAGCTTCTAATACATTAATGAAATCTTGCGTAAACAATAAGCATGCGCCCTGATACGAACGGGGCAGAAAGGTTAAGGACCTCCGAAGTTGCTAGGAAGCAGGGAGGAGGAGGTGAGACGTGACGATGTCAGACCTAGTTGAACAGGTTTAAAATATACAAGGAATCGGTGTGCGTAATGCGCGCTGTCTGTAAACGTGGCACTTTCTCTTACTCCTGCATCAACACGAGTGGCATTTGCTGCTTGAGTGCATACAAAGTGGTAACTATGCCTTTGCTCTACTGTAAGGGTGCGCATCTCTAGTGCTACGTTGCGGACAGTAAATGCACTGCACTGCCACTGATAGTCTGCACTGCAAGTGCGCAGCATCGTGACGTATCGTAATGATGTTGTGCGATATTATGCCGTTTCGCCATAAGGGTGTCAGCTTGCAGCGAACAAGTCGGCAAGTAACAATGGAGGTGTGTGCACTTAGTCCTGTGCAGTAAGGAATGAGGTATGACTTCGCATGCACTTGGGTACTAGACCCCTTTCGCGTAGAGGCAGGGGTGAGATACTACCATTTCTTCTCATGTGACGGCTGATAGATGATCTGACCTTGGTGGCTCAGGCGAACGGTCTACTCGACGCTTGATACTGTCTTGAGTGAAGTTCTTTTACCCATTATGTCGCATGGTTCTAATTACGACGTGCCACTAAAAGAGGCAGTGCTGCCTTGATAAGAACAATAGTTTAAAGCAGTTGGATTAAAGTATAGGTTGAGCTGTCTGGTGCATGTTTTTTTTTTAAATTAGGCGGGCTTGTTATCAGTTTACTTTAGAAGGCAGTATTCAGTTTTTTTTTCGACAAATATTCTTTTCTATTCGTCAAATACCGCTTATTTTAGGTAACATAATGTATCATTCCTTTACGGTAAAAAGTCACTTAGAGCATATTTTGGCCATTTCATCAGCACCAGTAGAATATTCAACCGAAATTAACACACATAATGTTACGGTACGCAGACGCCAAGCGAAGACAACGTTGTGTCGCTGCAGGTAGTCGACGAAGACGTAGACGCTGCCGCTAGTGCTTGTGTGATCCGTTTCGTGGTGTGTCTTCTGTGTACGGCGTACCGTTCCTGCTGCTGAACTAACCTCGTAAAAATATGGTCGCAGGTACTGCTGTACTTGTTGAAGCAAATCATATCATCATTTAAAAAACCAATGAAAGTTGCATAATGAAACCGCCAGACGCAGACGGTAGCTGATGTTTATAATTCAAAGCTTGGTTGGCTACTTATCCGGAGTTCCCGGGTTCGAACCCGACCGTGGCGGCTGCGTTTCGATGGAGGCTGAACGCTAAGGCGCCCGTGTGCTGTTCGATGTCAGTGCACGTTAAAGATCCCTAGGTGGTCGAAACTATTCCGCAGCCCTCCACTACGGCACCTCTTTCCTCTTTCACTCCCTTCTTCCCTTACGGCGTGGTTCAGGTGTCCGCCGATATTTGAGACAGATACTGCGCCATTTCCTTTCCCCAAAACCAATTTTCATTTTCTTTTATCGTTAGGCTGTCGGCCAGGGTCCACCGTGCTCTGGGCTAAGCGCAGAGTGAGGCATCACATGGTTTGAGTGCTGACCGCATCTATGGAACTGCCGCTGAAGAGTTGCGGTAGACAGCTTTTCGTGACGCTTATGCATGACGCTTATACATGCTGTGGAGGAACCTACGTAACCAATAAATTCTCTTAGCAGTTGATAACAGTGAGCCGCAGTAGACTAGTAGGCGATTTTGGACTGCAGCAGAGCCTTCCGGTGTGGAGAGGCGTGTAAGGTAGTAGAGAAATGCCTGAAAACGCACAAGTGCGCTATTAAAGTCAACGGTCACACCTTCTCTCCATGCAGCTAAACAGCATTTTTTTCTTTTCATCTTCTGCTCTCGTGATTCAGCCGGATCCAAACGAAAATTGAAGAATGCTGAAAACATCCACATCCAAAATTTCCACACCCAAGCATTTTTGAGCGGGAAACTATTTATGAACGCATTTTCTATATAATGCAAATTTCACTATAACAATCAATATTCTCCGCAGACCACCCGACAGCAATCTGGAATTTTTTATTCCATTAAGGTGCTTTCTGTCGTCAAAAGCGTTCCCCATTGGATTTCTATGGCAGTCTTAACTGTTCGATGCGATCGATCGAAGCACTTTAAGAGAAAAATTTTGATACACGTAAGAATAGACCATTGCTTCCACAATTCCCGTAACACAATCTCACAATTTTTCAATTTTCAAAATTTTCAAAAGTAGCTCCTGTGAGTGGCTGACATAATTTCTATAAAATAAAATTTTTCTCCTCCTCCTCAGAAAATTAGAGACAAAGAGGTGTTGGACGCTCTCTGGAAGTATGACGATCACGTCACAATTTTCTTCACACATCATGCTCACAATGACGCCAAACCGTTTGGCCAGAAAGCGCTGGCTACTAAGAACATGCTGACATCAAACTTAGTATGCGAACTCGATTTAGCAATGAAGACACGATTTTGTGACACTAGACAATAAATGGTTTAAACTAAGACTGTATATTCAAACAAGGATAGCACATAAAACGGAACGGGAAACATTCACACATGGACGAATGAATGACAGAGGTATCCAGTCATACATGCATGTGTCTTCGAGGTGTTTCGAGACAAGACACATCTAAGCTGAACGTGTGAGTCTTAGCGTTTACCCGTGCAGCATTGTCTTACGAATGTCTTCTTATTTCTGTACGACGGAGCTATTCGCTATCTCCTTACAGGATCTCTGGTCACTCGACTACGTTCGGGGCACTGTTTAATCTAATGAACGGTGCAGGCGTAAGCACTCCTCGGTGACATAGTTATGCGTAATATTTCGCACTTTTTAGCCATTTTTCGTCCAATGACGTTCAACGCCCCAAATTTGTGTTGTTTTTTCAATGGTACGGGAGAGACATGAGCCTAGCGCGCAAAATGTTTCTTTGCACTCATTGAGTCATTATCCCCAGCATCTATATCCTTATATAAACTACAGTACAGCACCATTTACACCATCAAAACTACATTAAGAAAGTGATGCGTACCAGTGAATAAAAGCTTCTTGTCTGCAGATGAAACCACCTTTTTTACTTTATTTTTAACTTAAACTTTCATTAAGTTTGTCTTTCAACCTTTCTAACTTTATTTTTTAACTTACAATTTAATTGACTTTAACTTTAAACCTTTTTTAACTCTTGCTTCCTAAAATCCTCAAGAATTATGGTCGACAAACACTAGAATTTGTGGGTACTCATTTCTGGAATGGTCTTGATTATAGCGTTCAAATTTCGCCCACTCGTCATGTCTTTCAAAAAGGATTAAAGGATTTTCTGCTAAATTCGGTCTAGTCTATATTTTTTAGTGCTTTAGGTTTGTGTTTTTTGTCTAAAACTGACATGTTTACTTGATGACTTCACTAGTATCCAGTGCCTATTGCTGTAGTGTGTTTACAGGTAAATAGATGCGTTATTTTTTGCTTTCGTTATATGATATGTACTAGCTTACAGTGGTTGGGACCCTTAAACAATTTTTGCGTGGTCCCTGAAGTTGTGTGTTTGTATGTCATGCTTTATGCTAAATAAACAAAGTTTCAAACTAAAAAAAACTAAAAACAACAACCGAGGATCTTGAATGAGTGCCTTTGCGTCACGCTGTTATGCACTTCATCTTAATGTTAAGGCCGAATACTCAGCGCAAGCGTGACAGTTCTTTGCAGGCACCGCAGCGTGAACGCTCCAGCGTAGATACTCGTGCGATGCAATCGTCACGTCGCCCGACTCGGAACTGGAGCGGCCTTTGGGAGAGTCGTGACCTGCCTACGTGACACAGTTGTGCGACACGATGACGTAGAAACTCGATATGAGAGTGGACGAGGAGGATGGAGAGTTGAATGTAGCCTGCACGCCGTGCTACAGCCTCGCAAAGAGTGCCGTCCGAGGGCTGTCTCTAGCTAGGAAAGAGTGTGGCTGTACTGCCGGGCCAGTTCTCGTGTGACGTCCGGTGGAGCATTCTGCGCGCGGGTTTTCGCCGGTTCGTTCCTCTCCCTGCCGTATATCTGTCTTCGCTCGCCTTATCTCCAACACTTCTCGCACATTCCGCGGCGATCCGTCAACACTTTCTTTCAGCTACGGGCATCCCTGAGTGACGAGTGCCTGGGGGCGAGTCCCTCCCACCCTTCTCTCTCTCTTTCTGAAGGAGAGGAGGCGGTGGGAGCTGATAGAAAAAGCACGTGGAGCACGTACTCGAGCTCCCCCCTCAACGTCTCGTCCTCTTGACCCTCGCCTTACTCGCGTGCTCCTACGCCGGCGGCCTCTATAAAACCCCCGCGCACGAACCTCAGTTCCTCGTCCATTCAAGTCGCAGATAGGGCAGCGGTTCTGGGGTCCGTTGAGTCAGACAGAGGTCGAGCGTGTCCGCGGACTTGTTCTCGTTCCTGTGAATCGCGGGTTGCCGGGAGTGTTCAACGCTGTTCGCCGCACTTGATGAAAGAGGCAGTCCCGTGAGCTCCCATTCTTCTTCACGCTGCGGCTGCTTCCTGCATCCGCCTTTAGTTCCGCGAAAAGGACAGCTATCAATTCTAGCAGAGACCTCGCGACATGCGCGCGTCACAAGGCTCTCAGAATGACTGCAATAGTTCTCTTCTCTCCAGTTCCTTTTCCCACAGGGCGTTTTAAAAAGACCCAGGAGTATCTCTGGGGAAGGCAAGAGCTGCCCATCCTATTGTTTACGAGGGTTTCAAACAAAAAAAACAACAAAGTTCCTTTCCTCTAAACTTCCCGAGTACATGGTCTGCATAGCTTATTGGTCGGTGCCTACTGGCCTGCAGCGTGATTGACATCAGAATTCCAGGACTCTGAACTCCGCAGGAGGAGACATCCTCTAGATTTCAATACTGATCCGACGAGAACTGCTCCTGCGATTGCGTTTGAATTTCCTTGAACACTTTGTGATAGACGACTAAGTCGCATCCGTTGTATACCCTTACACAACACTTCTTTTTAACCGACCACCTCAACAGATAAAGACATCCGCACGAAAAGCCAAGAGATGGAAGTGACCAAAGGCGGACGTCATTGCCGACGTCATGGAAAAGAAAATGACGCCATCATCGCCTGCGTGCGTACGCGTGAGCCGTCGTAGAGTATTCTCGAAGACTTGTATCGAGCTTCGCGCCACTCCTGCTCTCCGCCGCCTCTCCCCCGGCTGTCACAGCCGCCATGCCTCGAGAGGCAAACCGCGTTCAACCGCCGCTGCATCAACAAACAAACCGGCCCACGGGGCGAGGAGCGCCCAACGCGAGCAGCGACGCAGCAGCACCCGAATCGGCACAGCAGCAGCAGTCTGCCCGCTTCTTCCAGCATCGACGCTTCAGCGGTGGTGTTAACGACGACGCAGTTGGAAGACCTCTTCTTCCTCCGGTGGTACTGACTCTTAGGACCCCACACTCGAAGACACCTCTGGTCGCCGACCACCTTTAGTGTTGCTTTAGCGGATAGCGTGGTGTGTGTTGGGTGTTGTCGAGACGGGTGGCGAGGACCCGGCGTTTGTTTTGGCTGCGAGCCTCGGGTGTTCGTGCGTCGGACGAGACACGAACGTTTTCTCCGGTGGAGGGTAAGGGGACCCGGGACCGGGGGGGTGCTCTTCCCTGCCGTCTACCGCCCAGGACTCAGACCGCGTGTTGTGCGCCGTGTGAGTCGACGTGCGTTTGTGTGCGCACGTGAGTTTCCGTCGCCGCAGCAGAGACTCGATTCCTTTTCCGCTACCGCCGCCGTAGCTCAAGGTCTTGCTGTACTGTCGTGATCGTGCTCGAATGAAGCAACCTGACGGCAACCCGGCTTCCGACGTCGGCATGGGTCGCCGAGTGTCGGCCGGCACCGTGCTGCTGATCGTTGGATACGTGGCAGCGATGCTCACACAAGGTGAGGATGAGTTCTCATTGTAGCTTTCATACTTGATTTTCTTTACTGGGAGGAATTGTGAAAACCTCCACTACGGCACCTCTTTCTTCCTTAATTATTTCACTCCGTCCTATACCCTGTCCCTTACGGCGTGGTTCGGGTGTCCACCGAGATGTGTGAGAAAGTTACTGCGCCATTTCCTTACCTCAAAAACCAATTTTTTTTTCAATTGTGAAACTTAGACGTGGACTACAGACGAGAGAGACTACGCTAAGCGTAAGCGTCGCACTGTAACAAGCAGTAATTAGAGTATCGAGGCGGAGATGGGCAAAGAAGATAATAATTTGTTGAAGTAACACCGCACGAAATGTTCTCCATTTCCGATTGCATAATGTTTAGTTCCAATGCACACTCAACTGGCAGCTGCTGCCCACTGGAGCAAACTACAGTTCCTTTGCCTCAGAAAAGGAATGACTGTGAGCTTTGCTCGTGGTAGAGCTACATTGAAGCTGTTGGTTGTATTCACCACGTATGCGGTGCAAGTAGAAGATGACTCCACGTCAATCATCCGTGATTGTCTTCCTGTACTATTTTACAAAATTTTTCCAGGATGGCAGCTTATCACATGTCTCAAACTTTGCTTCAAAGGAAGGTTAGTGTTCCATAAATATTGAGTTCGAACTCAAGTTCATGCAGAGTGGCACACTTAGCTGTTTGTCTTCGGCAGCAATCGCACTCCTAGCCGCAATGTTGCTTTCATTGTTTTCAAGGAAGCCATTCGCAAACGATAGTCACGAAAGAAAAGGATATTTTGACGTTATTATGGTGTAGTCAAAAGCTTTCGAACATTGTTCGACCGCCCGGAAGCAAAAAGTACACTGTAGATGGTTAATTAGGTAAAAGCATTAACTTCTGAACAAAAGCGCCCAGTTAGGAAGGAGTTCATATCAGGCCTTTACATTCACTGATACACTAAATTCTTTTCCGTTAGATATCGAAAGGAATGTTGTTAGAATGCTTTATGCTTTCCCTGGCAGGATTTTTCATTATCTTTACTTAATAAAAAGCGTGAATGCTTCGCGTTCATAGAAAGGGCTCACTTGAGGAGTATTTTTTTCTCTCCGTGAACATCACAATCCCTGAGAATGGGGTAACAGAAAGCTTCGAACACGCTTTCCTACGCAGGACTTCATAACAGGAAGCGCGCTTGTACATTTCCACTTCGGTGGTGAATATATCCGGTGTTTCTGATCTGGAAGCCGCAGCGCTAAAATACTAAGGAGATTCAAAGCGGCGGCTAACGTGCATTACTTTGCCCATGAGATTAGAAACCATGTTTACCCGTGAGACTAGATATCAATCAATCAATCAATACTTGCACGATAGTTGTTTTATGTGATCCTTAAGAAACAATAGAGCCCGAAAATTTCATAAACTTGCGCTCGAGTGTTCTTTGTTGTCCGAAAAACAAAAAAAAAATATTGCGTTTTTCTCTTTAAGGGCATGCGACTTGTCGCGGAACGACGAAGTTGGTGTGCGAATCATGTAGCGCTTGCGGGATTGGGTGTTTCAATAATTTTTAGATTTACAGCAATAGCTCTTGGTGTGACAATCTTCAGGAGTGCGCAGCCGCTGTCGACATTTTGAAGGGGAGAGTTGAAAGTAGCGCACAGCAGGGCCACCACGGGTGCCATAGCACACCTGTCTCGCTTGCCTTCGTGATATTTCAGTGGGGCACGCGTTCACCCACTATCACGTGACCACTCCGTGCGCGAAGCCTGTGCCTTGCGCCTCGTGCAACTTTCGTCGCCATCAGTTGGCACGCGTGGTCGTAAGACGCCTGGAGACGCCTCTTGGGAAAACATCCCGAAATTCGTCCAATCCTTCGTCGTATAGGTTCTCCATGCACTTCGCCAATTGTCTCTGCTGCCGACTTCAGTACCTACGTCATGAAGCACAAGTAGTTTGTAGTCGACGCAGCATCAGAGGGATTTAGTCTTAAAATAATTCTAACCTAGTTGACCATGTCACTAAACAAGTGCATCGATTTGGGGTCTGCATGAAGTTTGGAAGAGATTGCGCGCACACACTCGCATTTCCCTTACGAATCAGACTATTTGAACAAGGTGGCAAGAAACAAAACCGGCGCAGAGCCAATGCGAGCAAAGTGGCCAAACGCAACAATACGCATTCTTGTGGTCAGTACGCTGCACGTAGGCGATAGGCCAGAGCCCGCGCAAACATTCAACGTGTTGAACCCATGGAGCCTACGATTGGTATGCGTTTTGGAAATGCGCTGCTCGATAACATCAGCAAGTCTGTGGCCACAGATTTCATAGGTAGCGGGTGTGCAGTGGGTGGGGAATTGGACCGTACCTTGAAGGAATAGACTAAGAAGGGGTAAAGTGACCAGAGACTACTTGCACATTCCAATCGGTGATCCGGATCCCGTTTTCCTGCTTAGTGAACCCCAAAAAATTGTTTAAATGGGTGGTTTGCATTCGAACCCTGAGTTCCATCTGTGGACCAGGAGGAACTCGGTCCGCGGCAGATTGTGCCACCTTGCCCGGCGCAGTCCGAAGCGCTTGTTCTGTTCACTGACAGTTTGGATTTCCCGAAATCAAGAAGGATTTTGTGGCAGATTGCGGATTCAGGATCGTGCTTCTCTTAGCCGACTAGAATAAGCCATAAAAAACTACTAAGTTGGCATGAACTGTTGCTGAATTTCACGATAAACTTAAGAACCGCAAACATTTCTGTTTTACAGTGATAGATGTATCTGCGACATCCACCGAGACACATGAGTAAAACTTGTCCGCGATCACCTGATCACCCCTACCCCTTCCGCTTACGGCACGTTCTTCGCGCTACCTTTGTCAAGACTTCGACTGAGTCGCGCGATCACCCGTGATCGCCAAAGATAGCTCTCCCTTGGGATCAAGTATGCACCACGTGCCTGACGGATCGTCCAACTTTTGTTGTCATCGGGTGGGACGTGCGATCGTAAGATGATACCAAATGCTTCGTAACGCTTCTCGGACGCTCTGCGCGCATTAGTGGAGATTCTACGTAGCTACGTAGGGTTCTACGTAGGGTTCTACGCAGGGATTCTACGCGGAGGTTCTACGCAAAAAAAAGTGTTATATCACTCTTACACTCTTACAGTGATTGGACGGACACTTGGAACTCACTGTGAAGGAAAGGACTAAGGAAAGGGTCAAAAAGGCAGATATTACACAAAAAAGGCAACGTTCACGCAACGTTTCTTGAGCTTTGTGAGAGCAAGCGGAGCATGGCGTAAGCGCAGTCAATCCTTTTTTCGCTAAACCATTGGCAAAGAAGAGTAAGCCTCATAATTCCAAGATGAATTTCGTTTAAATCGTTTCGTAAAGCCGATGTATAATGGAGTGTCGATTGCGAAAATCCCCACAATTGACCACAAAAAAATTGCGTTGTATCTCATGGACGAAAGGAGGTGACCGCATGAGACACTTTGCAGGAGCCGCGCGACCCCCTCTAGCACAGGTCATAGATGTTGCTAGCCGCGATGTTTGAATCGGTTTCGGTGACGCTGCATGCATGTTTGGCAAAGTCTTGGTCCGATTTTATTCCTTGTTGTTAGCGACGTGTTCGGCTGCCTTCTCCAGTTCACGTGCGGCCGCGTGAAGTTTCTTCTGCTCATCAGTCAAGCGGTTCTGTGCGTCGGCTTCGAAGACACGCTTCGCTCGAGATTTTGGAGTTGTTAGCACCTTTCGAACTATCAAGCCCTGTTGGTCAAGTTTTGAGGGGAATCCCCCAAGGCGGAGTAGGTTTTGTAATTAGCCCTATCAAACGGTGCAGCAATAAATCATGTGGACGCGCAGAATGATCACATGAAGCATGCATGGTGGCGGATGACGATGATAATGATTAAAGCTGTGTCACTTTCTGTGAGTGAGTGTAGTAGGCACAGCTACTATCGCCGGCCACAAATGATCGGCACGTTCTATTAAGCGACGGCTTTGTCTTGCCAGCAGCGAAGTCTGTGTAGCCGCATTCATTGTGGCTACTTTACTAAGCTCATGGAGGTACCTGTTAAAAGCTCGTTTGATCCTTGCGGCGGTGGCCGAGTGGTCTAAGGAGTCAGTCGAGCCGGCTGATTGTACCGGAGTCGATTGAAACCTATCTCGGGCGACCTTGGAGGTTTCGTATTTTAATAGCACGTCATGCCTTATAGCTGCTGCGAATGGTAATTTGAAGACCCTAGACCGCTTGTCGACTTAAAGTCCAGTTGAGAGCTGGGACTCGGGCAGCTTCAACGGCCATTGGATTAACAGTCTAGAAAGCAGCTGAGCGAAACTGTGTCGAGATTTCGAGCGCCTCCGAGTGACGCCAGTGGGGCGCTCTCCGGTGAAGAGTTTTTTATATAGAGGAATTTTGTCATTCTGAGAAACAAAATAGCTGAGAAAGCATCGATATCAAAAATGTATTCTACTTCCGAGAAATAAAAGCAGCCTGGCTACAAAAACACTGCAGCATACAAATATCAGCGCTGCCAGTCAGCTGAAAAAGCACGACCTGTGTCTGCTAAAAATAAGTACATGAACCCTGCTTCAGGTTACCCTTACAAAAATTTCTTTAAACCGTCTATAGAGTGTCGATGGACTTTTGTCTATGAAGCCTATAGGCATTCTAAGACAAATCATATAAACAAATCTATGGCAATATAAATCTTAAAGACAGTGTATAGACAATCATGGCCATACACTTTTAGTAGACTTTCATGTATAGGTTGTCTATAGACTATGAATAGACAAAAGGAAATATCTATATGAAGGCAATGTAGTATATAACAAGTCTATAGACAGTCTATAGACTATTTTTATGAGGGTATTAGAACAACTGAGATGATGTAAATAGTTCTAAAAATAACTATCTAGTTTTTTTAACCCTTTTATGTCAAACTTGCATGCGTTATCTACGTAAATGGGGAGCAACGAGTGCCGATGGTAGGTCCGGCAGCGTTTGATGTGATATTTTACATCTCGATGGCGACATAGTTTCGTAAATAGCAGCGGCAGTGCTCGTCCGAGTTTTACCACGGCACTCGGCCCAAATGTCAGAACCAGCTGGATATCCCAAGAAAGTTATGCATCTGTCTTCCCTTGAAAACTGTAAAAATGCCTGCAATGCTCGCCGATTATTGTTACTGTGTACAACGCCTCATTCAAATCGCAGAAAGCGCAAAGCACATGTATGGTACCGCCGTCGCGTTCCCGGTCATACCAAACGGGACTGTACTTTGCAAGAAAAGTAGAGCTGGTAGGATATGTTGCGCGATGTAATCGTGACTTTGAAATTGTTTTTACAGTACTGCTGTGTTTTCCGAAGCTCTAAGTGACAAGAGCATGTAGGAAAAGAAGTCTTGACATCTCTTACTTTTGTTTGCTGAAACCTCTTTGTCTCGTAGTTTGCCTATGCTATAATTATATCTGCGCTTTCATAAAAAAAAAATTGAGCGGGGCAGAGAAGAAGCGAGTAATTACCCATTGACATCCACTTGAGCGCAGCCATACGGCTACAGTTGAAAGCTATACACCTTTCTCAGAAACTCGTAGTTAAAGAAAAATTTGTCCTGGTCCGGGGTCGTACTGCGTAGATCAGGTGCCTGATTTAAGTTAGTTGTATAGAAAGAAACTTGGAAGGGGCATATTGTGCCGTGAGCTTTTACGTGGTCCTTCGGCTATGCAAAAGTGGTACCAAGGACAATCTGCAGAGGTGCTTTTAATTTCATTACGTATGTTACTACACAACAAGCGAATGCAGATTTCTGAAAACGCATACCAAAATGCGGTGCTCTGAAGACGGGTGTTTATACCTGTAGTTAACACGAATGCGTATGCCTCATGGAAATCTGCGTCGATCAAAACGCAGCTCAGAAATTTTACAGCTCCTGCAGCGAGTACTTCTTCTGCGACTTCTTAGACTAATAAATCAATTTCTTTCAAAAGATTCTTATAACCATTATCAGAGCCTGTATCATTGTTTGCTTGCTATATCCACAAATTAATTACCGTTGGAAACAAGGACTTTGCGAACCGAAGGTAATGTAACGCTAAAAGTAGAATCTGGGCATTGAGCTGAACCGCTTTTTGTGCCTTTATTCCAGTGTCATGGCAAGCATTATTAGCATCTACTAATCAGTGCCTAAAGCCAGCAGCTTACCCAGAAAAAGATGGGGAGGTGTTTATGCGGACTTTTAAAGCGCAGAGATATTTGTCCTTAGTACAGTCATCTTCAGAAAGACTCAGAAGCAGCTCTACAGCTTATCAACTTCTTTAATTGTAATCTACTGTAGTGCAACGCATAATCAAAACACTGTCTTCATGAATTAAATTGCTCATACGTTGGAGATGCTCCAACGTAAATGCAGCTACACTGCTAGTGAAATTTGCTAAGGTTCGCGGAAATACTAGGTAATTTCTTGCGCTAAATATGCTTATAGCTGTGTTCGTACTTGGATACTGCAGGTCAATATATATATATATATATATATATATATATATATATATATATATATATATATATATATATATATATATATATATATATATATATATATATATATATTATAAACAGAAGAAAGGTGTTTATAAATTATATTGCAAAATACTGAGGCGTTCAAGAAGTCTGATCCTCTGAAAGGCGGGTATACAAAAGAACAGTGAGGCTAAGCGGCTTTCCGGCTTGAAGATCATGCTTTGCCTGTACCATCAGGCCAATACTATAGACTGAACTGTGCCGTCCAAAGATAGTATTGCTTCAGCTTGCTAATTTTGCTCGCGACAGTGATCTCGGCCCTGTTCGCTAACGCTAACCTTACGCAAATGACACTTTTGGCACAAGGAGTCCCGGGGTTTCCCGGCCCTAGGTTTCTCGGAAAACAAGAAAGGTGACATCTCTGTTCCTAAAACAAAACCCACCCGCCGCTCGGTGGGATTGAGTTTTCCGGTACTCAGCGCTTTGCCAGAGAGAAGGGAGACACGGAGCAGACGACACTTCCAAGGACACTTGCTCCGAAGCCCGACCGTCTTGGTCGCAGCAGACGAAAGAAAAACAAGCAGCGGCGATGGTCTAGCGGTAGCGACCGCTGACAGAAGCGCGTCTCTGTGCGTGGTGCGGGTCACGTGCTGCGAAGTGTCGCTCTCAAACGCCACGCTACCACCGCCACCACCGCGCCCGGAGCAGGCCGAGTCAGCGCCAAGCAACAAGTAACAAACCTTTTAGGCTTCGATGCAGACGCGCAAAGGGGGCAAAGCCATCGTCTCTACGCCACGTCGGCGGACTTGGCAGCTTCGCCAAAGAAAAGATGCGGGGCCGAACGACGCGTCTTCACTCAACAAGAACTGCGTTGAGAAAACGAAAGTAGTAAACCGGGAGTCGTTGTAGGTCCGTTGAGCCGTGTGAGGAGCCGCTCGTCCGTAGACGAAAATAGACCCCCCCGTCCCTCTCTGGCGACCGGAGGGAGACCGAACTCCGGACGGTTCAAAGAGCGTGGCACCACATCACAAATCACGGCGAGGTGTCGCTAAACCCTGGGGGCTCCTTCTGCGAAGCGAGAGACTGCGCGCCTCCTGTTGCCAGTGGCGCTTTCAACTCGCGTGGAAGGGTGCCCAGTCGGCCTCTTTTTTGTTCAGTGATTTGTGGCGGCGGGCGTAACCGTGATTTGAAAAAAAAAAATGCACAGGTGATCATACAAGGTGATGCGACCAATCTGCGTTAATAGTATTGGGTGTGCATTTCAAGTTTTCATTGGTCACCTGCCCATTGTGTTTATTGATCATTGGTCACCTGCCCATTCACCTTCACTGCCCATTCACCTGCCCATTCACCTTAATTGGCAGGTGATCACCCTCATTGATCACCTGCTCATTGGGGCGAGAATGGAGGCTTGTAAGTGGAAAATGCATTTTTGCTGTAGGACGACCGGATGTGCGTCCACCGGAAGGTGCTCTGATCCGGTAACATTTGCGGGGGGGGGGGGGGGGGGGAGGGTTAGTCTTCGCACAGAAACACAGGCACTGCACTATGGCCGAAAGAGGGGTATGTTGCTAATGGAGCAAATATTTAATGGTGCCAAAAAAACACACACAGACACACGCAAGAGAAGACAACGGGACAGAGCGCGCGTGTGGGATTTTTGGCACCTTTAAATATTTACAGTGAACAGCTACCAACTTTCCCAACGAGAAGTTAAAGCAGCAAAACGTGACCTTAAGTGATCCACGAATTTTAGTCACCGGGTGATTGTTGGTTCGTTAGATCCTCTGTGATGAACCAACGCAGGCTGCTTTAGGTGGTCATGGTAACCCCACGTAACCCTTGTTGCAGTAGCAGTGGCAAGTAATATCGACAGAAAAGTTTCTACAATGTAGAACACTTGCCCTGCGACATTGGTCAAATGTTTAGGGGAATCCCCCAAGGTGGAGTAGATTTGTAATAAGGGAGCAATTACTTATTGACATCCACCCGAGCGCAGCCATACAGCCACACAAAAAGCTATACAGCTTTCTCAGAAACTTCGTAGTTGAAGAAAATTCGTCCTGGTCCGGGGTTCAAACCCGGGAAAGCGGCAGCGGCAAAAACTCCAACAGCCAGATGCCACTCGAGACAGGACTTGCCTTGCTCTCATGGCATGATCCGTCGGGGAATCGGTTGCGTGAAGTTTAGTCGTCGCTCTTTGGCTGAAACGGACATGTCCAAGGGATGTCCCGCAAATGTAGTGGCCAGTCTCGAAAATATATCACAACTATCGGCGAGGACGGCGCTGCGAGCACTCATTCGTTACATGGTTTTGTTTAGTGCATGTGGAGGAGTTTCCGGAAGCTTTGCAACGTCTAATATCAAGCACTGTCTGTCATGCACTCGATTTATACAGTGTGCTGTAGTGGATTTTAAGTCGATTGGTTGTACCGTCCAAAACAGTTTCCTTTCTGTTGCACATTTTTGGTTCATACGTCACGTAGCTATAGTTGCTTCTTGATGGGTTGTTGTCTGGTGCTGTTTTTCGCTGCTGTCAGTGCCTGGTAAGGAGCCCACGGGCATATCAAGCCGTGTTTTAACGGCATTTTTCTTAGCTCTTCTTTCACTCTGCAGCGAGGATAAAATGAATGAATGAACGAATGAAGTTCATAGAGAAATCTTTTTAAAGGGACCTTGAAATCATATAGGTGGGCATATTCTAGTGCAACAGATCTGCAGAGGTGGTCTTTGTAGGTATTCGAGTCAAATTTTAAAGCTCTGGCTGGACCCTATAATTTAGAAACAATATTTAAAAATCGCTGCTCGCAGTAGTTCGCAACAAATTAGGGCGGCAGAGTCAATCATATTACTACTGTCGGTTGTCTTCTTTTCAGGGGACTTGAGCTTGTGGGCCCAACTTACACAGCTACGAAGAAAAGCTCGTCACATTTCTCAATTGCAAACATGAAGGGGTAAAAAATCTGTGCATATATAAAAAGTACACGAAATAAACTACGCGCCAGGGTCGAAGCTTTAAGGCAAATTGTTGAACCAGCTATATTATGGGGCCATTCCGCTTGATGATGATGGTGATGATGAATTTTTGACGGCGCATGGGCATCTGTGGCCAAAGAGCTCCACGGAGCAAGGTTTTTTTCTTCTACTCAAGGTGAGGTCAATGACTCATTTCCTCAGCATTTCACCCTAAAGAAGCCGAGCAGCAGGCAGGGGAAGCTTGTACCCAATCTACCACCAGTGGGTACTTGGCGGCACTGGGCATTGAACTTAAGTCAGGATAGTGTTGTATATAGAAGTAGAGACCGAGCTGTACGTGGTACAAACTAGACTTCAGCGTAGCTAGCCTGTTTGAAGGCAGCTTTACCATTCAATGGTTACTGGTTTGTGCGAATTTCAAATCCAAAGCAGTTAGTTTCCACTATTGCAAAAGCTCGTACGGCTAAATCTGGCATCACTCACTTAACAAAGCTGGTGCAAATGTAAACGTCCTCGACAGGATGGGCGGTGCAAAACAAACGTTCATCTGTTTTCTTTCGTTTGGCACTTTGCCGTTCGGAGCCGCTAAGCTGCCATCGGTTGTTTCATCTCTTGCGCGCGTGTACTGCTGTAGGAATATACGTTTAAATACATGCACGTTTGTGCATTGCTTGGAGTTTAAGAAACAGGTGATGCTGGACTACTTCCATCGATACCACTTTGTATTACTGAACGAAAACAAAATGTACAAACAAGCTGTCCTGATGTTGCGTTTTCCATGAGGTTGAAAGCAGTGCGCAAAAAAAGGCGATTTTTTCAAGCGGCGCTCTTGCAGATCCACATTAGCGGCATTGCTTTGTTTTTCAGGACGGACCTTGGTGATGCGGGAAAAGGAATACTTTCAGGAAAAACGGCTGATTAAACAATATATCTGTTATTACCCATCAGCACTCCTTATTTTCTCCTCTTTTAGCACGCAGAAAAGTATGACAGCTTCGAAAAATTGTGACTTGAAATGGAGCATGTCAGTCTTTGGCACAATTTCTTGATTGTGAAACATCCGAAAAACATGAAGAGTAAAGCAACTCAAAAACTTGACCATGACTACCAAATGCGCTTCTTAATTGAGGCCATATACAATGTGCCAATGTCGAAAATGTTCAATCAAACACGTTGGCACCTCCCAAGTACTGACCGAGCCCAATGAATTCGAACCCGACCGCGGCGGCTGCGTTTTTATGGAGGAAAAACGCTAAGGCGCCCGTGTGCTGTGCGATGTCAGTGCACGTTAAAGATCCCCAGGTGGTCTAAATTATGCCGGAGCCCTCCACTACGGCACCTATTCTTCCTTTCTTCTTTCACTCCCTCCTTTATCCCTTCCCTTACGGCGCGGTTCAGGTGTCCAAAGATATATGAGACAGATACTGCGCCATTTCCTTTCCCCAAAAAACCAATTATAATTATAACACGTTGGCAATAGAGAAAAACCTGGCCGATCATGTCACGACATTGCCACCTGAAACATTGATGCTCCCTTTTCATAATGCCGAATGGGTGTCTTTGCTGTTCCGGTACAAAGTACGCAGCAGCTTCTGCTTGAAGAGAAGGGGCTGTTTAAGAGCTCGAAGAACTGTGAATGTAGCAGAGGGCGCTGTGTATTTTTACTGTGTTATCAATGATAAGACGGCGGTTTCCGGTCAAATGGCCACTGCCGTTGCTGAGGAAAGCCGAAGCGCTGTCACCAAAATTTCAAGGTCAGCTCTTTTTGCACTCATGGATGTCCCAACAGACTGGGAAAAGTGAGGATTACTTTAGCTGTCAGCGGAAGACTCTCCATAATGTCACACAAAAGGTTGCCGTGGAGCCGACTGACAGTTTTAGGCTTGCGATCACCACCTTCGCGAACAGAAGGCTCCAGAAGACGGGGGAGCCTCTGGCTTCGGCTCTATCTTTCGGGTTCAACTTCCAACTTTTTCTGCTGCTTTGTCTCCGCATCTGTGCCTGCGGCTGCTTCAAGCCAGGGCTGTTAACGTCACATTTCGCCATAAATCAGTCAGCGGCTTTGCTGGGTGGTCGTCATGAAAGCAAGCGTTGCTGTCGCAATCAAAATAGGCTGTTGTCAAGTGCATGAAGAAGCTTTTTACGACCCACCCTTGGGGCTAAAAAAAGAGCAAGCCAGTACTCGTGCGCAGGGTTGCCAAACGTTCGGCAGTAAGCCTCGTCGCGAAGAAGCAGGTTTGTGCAGCTAAGTTCCCCGCCAACATTCTGGTCGAGGAGGGTACTTACAGTCGAGGAAAAAAGTCTCTGGACTGCGCGTTCTGCTACCGAAGCCCATAGCTCTGTTTATAAACTGCTGGCTGGAAACTGCGCTTCCGGAGGTGAAAGAACAAAATTTTGACTTTCACCTCCACACGCATGGTCTACAGGCGCCAACTAATACAAGAGGTATCGTCTCCGTTTGTGGTACACGTGGCTCAGAGACTTTTGTCCCCGAAATTACAGTCTGGAGCAGAAATGGAGTGCACCAAGCATTGTTACGTGCGAAGCATTGTTACGTGCGCGAACGACACCTGGACGACTAAGAGGCTAACACGAACACAAACGCAGCAAGGGGTTGCGACGCCTTTCAGCGTGTTCTCCAAGACTAGAAAAGTCATGGACAGAAACGGGACTATTGACAAGCTTGCGCACTCTGAGCCGTAAAGGACTAAAAATGGCCCGGGGGGTTATCTTTTGCGAGGCACTACATTAACACAGCCATTAGATTCTCAAACGGCCAACCATTACAACCTTGCAGATAAATTGCAAAGAGACATTAGTCATAGCTCGTATCCCTACGGGCTAACCGTCTGCGGCGAAAACTAAATGGTGCGGTTACTAACATTTTATCTTGCTTTAGTTTAGAGCTCCGATAAAAACGGTCGCCGCATCGCCTGTCTCGACAAGAGGCACCACCGGGGCGTAGCCCGGCAGCAAAGTTTAATAGAAGGAGGCATGTTGCGCATAACTTTTGATCAGGTCCTCATGGGCATGTAAAGTCTGCAAAGGCTGGGGTCAACTTTAGCCAATATTGTGCAGCAGAGAAATTTTTTCATTGAAGGGCCCATGACGCTATATCAGAGAACATTAATGGGAATGTTGATATCATAGCGTTGTTTAATTTGAATCGAGAGCACAGTAAATCAAGCGCGAAAGATTGCAGTGCATAGTTTTCTGGTTTCCGTCTCGTGGAGAGAACGGCGTCAGGTGGGCCTACCGGACCCGGTCACCGGTCTTAGAAGGCTTCAATTACACTTTTCTGAAGCGTTTCAAGCCTGGGAATACCAAGTACCAGATGCACGGACGCGTGCAGGCAATTTGTCTTTCTCATTTTATCAATGAAAACAAAAAGTCTGAAAAAAGAGAGTCGTGCAAACTGTGTGCTATGCTTGAAGTATGGTTTTGACGGTTGCGCTTTTTTTTTGCAGCATCGGCGGCGCCTTCTAAAACAGACGTTCTGAGTAAAGGCTTTGAGGACGGACGCATTAAGCTCATAGTGAAAGGTGAGCACATTCGCCACAAAACATAATCAAGGGCACTCTCTCCGTGTCAGGTTGATTTCATTGTATGATGCATGTGATATAAGAAAAGCAAGAGTGCTCTTCAACAAAAGCGAGCACCGCTGGAGTTAAAAATTAAGTATGTAGGTTCTTACTTACGGTGTAAGCTGCGACAGAATAGCGCTTTTTCTTGTCTGTCCCTAAAGGCGTTTAAACTTTGCCCGATTGCTCGTAAAGCCAAGACCTTCCGAGATGATACACGTGGGATTCAGTTGCATATTTTCGGCATGTGAGACCTTGGGAATACCGTGAGGACCAAAAAGAAATCATTACATGAAAGCACCTGACGTGAATTGCCAACATGCGCTCAGAAAATTGCAACAAATATTACCATTCCAAGGAGCGATGTGACTGAGATTATGTCCCGTGGGCCCTCATCTTTATGGCAGGGTACCCTGGAGGATCTACACGCCGCAGAATTGAATCCCATGATGCAGAATTGGGCGGCAGCTGAACCCAACGTCGCACAAGTATCAATAATCCGAGGCACTACCTAATCTCGGATTGGTGACGTCATTGAGTTTTACAGTGATAGCTTTATGGGGAACTAATTCTTGCCGCTTACTACGGCTTCTGTTGTCGTAGGCCCTGCTGCGGTATGCCTGGCCACTGTGGTTACTGTGTGGCCAATGAACGTGCCAGCTATTGTGTTAAAGCAAAAAAAGATAAGGAAATGTATTTTCAGTACATTAGCACATAATTCAATGTATTACCGACATGTACCACCAAGGGCGTATTACCAACTCGCCCAGCCTTTAATCCGAATGAACGGGAGCGGGCAAGCTTCAGTTACGAGGGTCGTGTGTCGGCGTTCTCCAGACTGCGCCATCATCAGTGATGCGATTGGGGTAGGCCTAACCTATTTGAGCCTGGGAGTATCGGCTCTCGACGGGGAAGGGATTGTGGCCGGACTGTCGCCGAATCTTCTTCGCGCTTGGGAAAGACACGAAGCTTTCGAGTTTTGTCGTTTAGATTGCGGCGAACTACTATTAATTTTTTGCAGAACTGCTTCTTGGACACCGTAATCTGAAAAAAATTACATTGTATGCAGTTATCACTAAAAAAAAAACAATCCAACACTTTTTCACTCAGCTCATACGAAGGGCGGTATCTACGTCGAGGCCCCTCCACGGCCCCTCCATGGCCCCTCATTGGCTAGAGTGTGAACGCGGTACTTTTTAGTTGCAAATCATGCGCAGACAGCGAGACGGCAGTGCATTTTACACTACTCAGAAACCCGTGGCTCTGAAACATTTGCCGCGAATAGACTTTAAGTTATTTACTCTTCTACGTTTATGGTACATTTACTTTGCAAACACAACGTGAACATGAAATAGCCTGTAAATCTCTGTAAACGTAGCACAACTTGATAAAAGGTAGACTGCTCTTGCTTTGCGTGTACAAACAAACGCACGAAGGTGGCTACTGCATGTTGTTGGCTCATCGGTTCCACTTGGACAAGCTTCGCCAAGATGGCTCACGTACAGGCACTTGTTTTACTGACTGGATTTCATCTCCGGCGCAGCGTTCGCGGACGAGCTCGTGGCCGAGCTGTCTTCAATACTGGACAAGAGCCAGGTGCAGGTGCTGAAGGAGAGATTGGTCAAGCTTCCTGAACACATCCTCGACCATCCGGCCCTCGGCCAGAGGCACATGTGGGTGGGAAAGGGAAAGCCTCCCACATCCAAGGATACCGACAGGAAAGAACGTCACGCCTTGGCAGCCAGGTGAGCACCTGGTCACATTCTGCATAGGATCTTAAACACCGGTCATTGTGGCATCGGGGAAGTGGCAGTAAAGATAGCATCGAGTAGAACAAATAGGTAGATGAGGGGATGCTTAGAGCTGCTCCTGACAACTGGTGGTCAGTCGCAGGATTTATCATGAAAAAAAAGTCAGTACATAATTAGTTCTAAATTTTATGTCTTAGCAGAAAAGCACAATTAATCAAGAGGCTTCAGGCATGATGAAAATGGGTTTGTCAAAGACTCAGAAGCCTTCATGTTCCAGCCCTTTGTTCTCACGATCCGCGCACGCGAGGAGGCTCCTGTGTGTTTGAGTATGACATGAACGAGACAAAGAGAGATCTTGCATATACGACGATCATGTTTAGTGGCGCACTGTAATATCATTACATTGCACAATGTCAACACAGTGTTCAAATTTGAAGAGTCCTAGTACAGCGTATTGCCTACCTGCACTAACAGATCTATGTTGCACTAGGAATGTGCTGATCTGGACCTTTTACTAAAATGAGTTCATTTACAACCCCGCCAGATCGTCCAGATAGTTTGCTCTAAGGCAGCAACGCGTCACATCAAATAAATTTTTCATGGTTATTGCAGCCCCACAAATCACCCTTTATCGAGACGGAGAGAAAGAGGATGGGTTCTGAGCTGTGGTGCAATTAGAAAAAAAATGCTTTTAATAATTCACTTGATATGAGATTTTAGAGGCATGGCAAAGCTTCTGAACGGATCCTGTCGACAAACTGAAGTTGCCCTGCATTTATGAACCACGACAATCAAACGACAATAAAATCACTGTCACTCAAAACGAAGTTTTGATAGGTTAGAAAGACAAAGGACCCAATTCAGGTGTCGCCATTATCTTCCGATTTATCACGCAACATGAGTTTGTTAACATGAAATGTTCAGCGTAGCTTCCAGAGGCATGCTACACCGCCATCCTCTTCAAAAGGGCCGCAACTTGTCGTTATTGATGCGGACGTCATGAGTTTCAATCGACTAAAGAGGAAGATATACATTCGAATTTTCGAAGCCGTAAATGCGTTATTTTTTGTTGCCGGACAAGTGTCAACATACCGAGGAAGAGGGAGAGAAATGTTTTTTTTACCGAGAACAAAATTTATTCCAGGCTCATGTCCTGACTGAACCTTTAAATTAGCGCATATATCGAAATCTTCATGGATTCTTCATTAATCATGAATAATAATGAGAACCGCCAGCCCTCTGTTAACAACTGATAACTTTTTCTTCTTGTAAAGTCGTTCTGGCATTTGTGCTCTCAATGTATTGTGGCTGGTGACATCCTGGCAGCAATAAGTGAATACAAGGACAGCAGGCCGCTTTCATTTGTTTTATACCGTGGGGCGCTACATTGCAAAGTAAAGCAAACCAGCAGGAAGTCATCGCTTTCTCCCATTTGTACTAGTTGGCATTCTTCCAGCAATTTAGACGCCAAGTTCTGCGTGTAGAGACCACAGTCACTAGAAAAGCCAAAAGTTGGGCCAGTTGCATAATGTTCACGATGAAAAATAGCAAAATGAACACGAATGACGGAAAGGAAATACGCACCTTACAGACGTACACCGTTTTTTTTTAGATCCACCGTACTTTTCAGACATCGCGATCAGCTCGTACATGAGATTATGAAGGCATACCATAAAACTGAATGTCAAAATATTTGTGTCAACGAGCCTTCTGTTACCATGGCAGACAAACTGATTTTTTAGTCTCCTCATTGCATTGATATCCTTTTCGATAACAGGTCCTTATGCTAGATTGTTTGTTCAGTAGCGATGAGTGGCACGTGCTGCTTACAATTCCTTTCACCCTTTGACTTCGGCTTCCGATGAGCAGGGGCTGCTTGTTTCATGTTTTTTTTTTCAAAGTGTCTTGCATGAATTGCATTTTTCAGCAATAAACCCCAGTTGCGAATTAGCGCTTGTCTGCGTCCTTCATTTTGCGCTATTTTTCATCATGCACAGTCACAAGCTTTTGCGTTGCTGAAGCATCTGGCACTTGCTCGAAGCTTGACTGTGTTTGCGGTGGTGCTGGATGTGACGCAGGCGCAAGCCGGCGATGCACAAGCGTGACGGGGCCCTGGTGCTTCCCTCGGAGGAGATCTGCCAGACGACCACCCAGTGGGAGCAGCTGAACAGGACGCAGGACTACGACGGCCACGAGGTGGAGATCGTGCAGGACGAGATCCAGCAGTACGTCTTCTCCTACCGCTGCGCCACCGCACAGAACCCCTGCACCGCCATCTCCGGGCTGTGAGTTACCCGAGCACCGTCCGTCCAATACTGCGTCCACACGCAAAATATTGTGCTGGCAGTTCCTTCCAGAGCAACCTCTGATTTGTCATATCCTAGCTATTCCCCTGTACAACAATTCCATCTGTCTATTCTTTGTTGCGCAATAGTTCTCGTTACAGCTGTGTTTTTCTTTATCTCACTGCCGTGTTTTCTTTTATCCCGCTGCCAAGATGCTTCAGCAGCAGCTTTGTGTTCTTAGCCTTGCATCTGTTCTTGTTATGAAAGAAATGCTAAATAATTTGGATTCAATTGAACGCTTTAGTAGTGAATTCCGAATCAAAATCAGGCTAGGACTCGTGGTCTATTTCAGGTCAGCAGATTGTGGCGCAGCCTGTGAGCTTGGTAAGCAGTTGCAGGCGGCGCCGTCCATCTTCAATTTGTTCCCCATATAGTAGTCGAATCCCTGTATAACGAACGCCGCTTCAACGAAATTTTCGCTTCAACGAAATATTTCAGATTGCCCGTCAGCTAGCCATTGAAAACAATGCAGGCTAGTTCTCGCCACAGCGAATTATCTTTTCAGGTGCATTTCCACTTCAGCGAAATTTTTTTTCAGTGGAGATGGGCTTAACATTCATTTTACGGCAAAAAAAAAAAACGTTACTCGTCCGTACATTCATGACATTTAATTTCTCCGAAAACACTCGCTGGATTCGATGTGTGCCCCATACTGCGCCGAGTGCTAATAGGTGGAGCCATTCGATATCGTCCGTCATATCGTCAGAGAAGCGCAGCGGAGCCGGCCCTACACAGTGCGATTGCCCGGCGTTTCATTTGTGTTCGTGTGCTAGATTCTACGCCAGCATGACAACACCGTGCAGAAAGCGCAAGTTCCTTTCTTTGGAGGATAAAGCACGCATAGTCCGAGAGGCCGTTGATGCGGACGTGGTAGCACGCGAGGAGCTAACCGATGAAACAATAATTGAAGAGGCCCGGCGCAACGACGCCTCGTCCGAAGATGAGAGCGAAGTGCAAGATGCACCAGCCCTGCCGTCTGCATTGCATGTGATAGACACATTTGACAGCATTCGTGCTTTCATTGCTGAGCATGACGACGACATAGCGATGCAGTAGTTGGCCGAGTGTGAAACTCGCACCACGATGCTCAGGTCCACTAAGAGGATGCAAGCCAAGATGACCGATTGTTTTTGGAAATAAATGATATTTTTGAACAGTCCAGTCAGATCTTAGATTTCAGGCTGATTTCGCCGCAACGAAATTTCCGCTTCAATGAAATTTTTCGCGCAGCTTGCGAATTTTGTTGTAGCGGGGTTCAACTGTATATATTTTCAAAAACTTACGGGAGTTCATCTGAATGCCGCAGGTGGCGCGACGATTCGTTTGTCTTCTAATTTTCAGCGCAGTGAGAGTGCCGCATTTGAATGCATGATTAAAGGGAGCTTCAGAACTGGCATGATTAAGGAGTATCTGTCACACCAAACATAGAATCAAATCGAGGGCACCTTACATCTTTTCTCTTCTTACTGCCTTCTGCGAAAATGCGGGCCCATTCTTGTTCACAATTCCGCACTGATAGTCGGTTAATGCTGTGATTTGTGAACTGTTTGATTGGCCTATACGGAACAGATGTTTTTTGGCCTTGAGAAGTTTTTGCCGCCCGATGGAATTACATCTTTCGATTTTTTACGCTCGAATGAACATGCAGCATTTTCATCGCAACGTCTTAACGTTACCCGCAATAGTAATGCATCCTGTTTGTGACAAATCATTACAAGCTCATGCCTATTGATTGGTCGGTCTGCAACCCAGACGGTTATTACATCACGAGTGCGGAGAAGAGCGTGGCGTGGACTGGAGTGCATTGGGAGAATGAAGAGGAATAAACGACGGATACATCTGAAAGGAAGAGGGCGGGGTAAATGGGAAAACAGTGGAGAAAACTAAGTCCAACATTCTCGGGAAAAGTTTTGAAAATTAGAAAATTATGAGATACTTTTATAGTAGTATTCAAGGTAACGGCTCATTCTTTCGACATGTGGCAAAATCTTGCTTTTAAAGTGTTTCCATCGATCGCATCGAACAGTTCAGACTGCCATAGAAATCCAAGGGCGAACGCTTTTTACGATACCAAAAACGTTAATAGAAAAAAAAATACAAGCCTGCCGCCGGGTGATCTGTATATATATTCATTGTTATAGTGAAATCTTACATTATACGAAAAAAATTGCGTTCATAAATGGTTTCCCGCTCAAAAATGCTTTTGTCCAGAATTGTTGGGTATTGAAGCCATAGGAAGACGACGGAGCAATCAGTATGCACATTTTATCAAGAGAAGTTTTACCTGACTTACACTTAATTAGAGCTGTACTGTAATCTTGGCTGCAGTGAAGCTTAAAATGTTCGAAACCTGAGGTTTGATGTCAGCTGTTGAAGTGGAGGTTGATCGGTTTTGTATAAAGAGCTTGCCCTGAGCAACCTTCTTTCTTCTTGCTCCTTCTTTGCAGTTATGACAGCGAGTGCACCGAACGCAAAGGCTGGATGTACCTCTACTACCGTCCTATAGAGGGCGAGAATAGGGCCGCGAAGTGGGGCTACGTCTCTGTCAACCATCACTGCGTCTGCAAAGTGACTCCAAAGGGCCTCCAAAGTGACTAGACAGCCACGTACACACAACCAAGATCGGCAGCTCAAGCGAACAAAGCCTCATGTTGTGACGTTTGGACAAAACTCGCAGTGCTTGCGTCATGCATCGCTCGCCGAAGCGTTCTACTATCATGCTTAGAACCTGTTTGATAACTGGATGACATTTTTGTCGAAAAGACTTGTGAAGTATTTGACTGAATCGTAGGTCGTTTGCAGCAAAAGTTACAATAACAGCTACTGGAGGGCTGTGACATGGCGGCCCATGCCTTGCTTTTTACAGGCACTGACTCATAAAAATATGCTGGAAATTGCCACTTAAGCCCTTGGTCAGGTGTCTCAGGGCGCAAGGTTAGGTTATGAGTCTTGTAAGGGGCATTTAGAACACCAGTAAAACTTAAACAGATCATATAGATGAACGTAAGAGTACCTGTACCATTTCCGAAATTGTGGTTTTTATGAGTGCATATGGCTGCCTATTAAGCTATGCAAAAAAAAAAAACGTTGTGGCTTGAAACATTTCGACTTGGGCGGTATATTCTATCAGAAAACTGCTTTAATGAAACATGCATTTGCCGTCAACTTCGTATTCCTCTAATAAGGATATGCAAGAGACCTAGCGAAATAGTAAAATGGTATGATGTTTATTGCTAAAGGCGCACAAAGAAGACAAAAATGTGATGTTTGGACGTTTCAACATTTTTGAATTTTGAGCAACTACAATAACATTTTTGGTCCACCGCGCATCAGCTCAACTGCCGGAAATTAGCCAAACATGAAGTCGCTTTTGGCTTAGTGGCAGCTGACTTGAAGTTAATAATGCCTTTTCAAGACATTACCTTTACTTTACGCTGGACTGGCTACAAAACATAGTTGTTGATGTATTTTTTCGCATACGGATTGTTTATTTCTGTATTATGTACACCGTTGCAAAAGTGATGATCTTGTGAAGACTTGAGTAGATCTAGTGCTATGTTAGCTGAATAATTTTCTTAGTGTGAGAACATTGCTTTTGCGAGCATTGTTGATTGGAGCTCAAGATATATCAATGTCATATTTATACTTGCATATAAAACCTTGTGTTTCACTCACATTCGTAAGTACAACATTAAACGAATTTGTCAGCGTTTCAGACTTTCAGTAATGCTTCATCCACAAGCCATCGTTCACTGCACAAAGTCGTTCACGAAAAAAGTTTCACCCTGCATCCATGATCTGACTGCTGTTCACAGTATTATATATATTTTTCTCACTGCTTTTCACTTCATCACAAGATGCACAATTTCTATGAAATAATTCATCGCATTCATTTCCACATCACTGATTCTCGTGCGCAACCTACATTACGTCGTGTGGTTAGCAGAGTGCACCAGCGGTTGCACTCGCCGTCTTACTTTTATGCGTGAAATATTTTGCGTGAATGTGTGCTCGCGGTTTGTACATGGATATGAGTTGTTTATATAAAAGGGCAGCAATTTTCAGCCTGTCTCTTTCTTTTTCACTTTTTTTGCCTGTAACGTCTGTAGGAATGGCGCTTGCCAAAATTCAGGTGATATTATTCTAGAATAAGCTTCATGGTTTACAAAAAAACACCCTGGTGTCCCAAAACGACGTGTGTTAGCACCAAAACTTGAGTACCGGCAAAAAATACAGAATATTCGCAGTAGAAACGGCCGTTTATAAAGCATGAACAGCTTGTTTTTTTTTAAGCATCGGCCATATCACGTAAGCTATCACACAAGACTCGAAACCTGGTCGTCGAGAGCCTGAATTCGCCATCTGGTTTTGCTGGCTTCACTGTTACCTCTTCTGCTTGCTTCAAGGTTCACTATCATGCACCTTACCGCATGCTCAGTTTGGAAAAAAGGTAAGTGCCATCGAAAACATGACATTTGTCAGCGATAGAGAAAGAGAGAGAGAGAGGGAGAGAGAGAAGTGGTAGAGAAAAAGCAGGGAGATTAACCAGAAAAATGTTACGGTTGCTTACTCTGCACTGAGGGAGAGGGATGAGGGGGGCTTAAAAGGATAAGGGAAAGTAGAGAAATGCGGTACATAGCAAGCAATTACACACGCCCTGAAAGTCACAGGCCGCCGCAGCTGCAGCCTGCACATCTTGAGGGCTCACTTAGGAGGCCTATAAATTTTCTATACTCCATGCTTGTGCACACATGTGCATTGCATGACCTATTTAACAGTTAATTAGCAAAGTACCAAAGTGTAGGGGAGCTGTACGTGTCCGCAAGGCCCACAAACGTGAACTCTCTATGTCGGCAGCGTTTTTAAACCACGTGCCAAAGAGAGGTTAAAGATATATTTAGCAAGCTGCTAGAGGAAAATGCAAATTTCTTTCGAAGGAGACATATTGTATATAAAAGTCTCTGGTCTGTTGAATCAGTTGCTTAGAGCGTCGGGACACGTGGGTGTTAGATCCTTGCCGCATGGACACTGATATTACCAGCTGAGGAAAATGACCACTGCACTTTAGAGCATTCACACATTCCTCACTGCCCTGCAGTAGCCTTTGGAAAAAAACTGGAGGGGACACTTAATCTCTGCCTTAAGGGTATGACGGGGTAGCGTTAATGGGATAACAATGCGGACTTGTTAGTTCTCGACTTAACATTCGTAGATCGCTGGGAGTCCTCACACCACTCCAGGCGCAGTGGTGCAGCGGTTAAGTGATGCGCCATTGACCTGCGATGGCAAGTGCTGCCGCCGGTGGCGCTTGTGAGATCCGGGTTGCTCTTCCGAGCAACCTCTCTCGACGAATCATTTATTTAACTGCCACCTGCCACGGTGGTGAGTTTGCTCGCAATCCGGTGGGCCGATAGTGATGACGCCACAAGGGCACTGGATCTAGGTGACCCTCACCTAGGTTGCCGGAGCGGCCATTACTCCAGCCGCTGTGGCTGCAAGGCTTCCAATGGTCGCCAACGAAGACACCGCCGGCGCTGGATCTCACGTTAATATGCGCGGGATACGACAGGTGGCGCTATGTCCAGGATAGGATGAAGGGCAACACACTCTGTAAAAATGTTTGGTGCGGTGACTGAATCTTCACTCCTTCATTTTACATCATTACATCAATACTAGCCCTTCCTTGGTATACCGAATAATTGGTGTTAGTAAAAAGTGTGATTTGTACTTACACACGAATCCATTGCCAAATCCCAGTTTAGCATTCAAGAAAGGTTCATGGGCTTGTGACGGCGGAAAAGTCGAGTCGTGGGAATAGACGTTGTACAAAATGGCTGTACGGGGGCAAAAATTCGAGGGGCCGCTTCAGCTCAGCATTAATGACATGACGCGATATATGCAGAATTGGTCAATGTCAATTTTACGGTCATATGTCATTGGGAGTCCTCATACCGTTCACTGCGCAATGATGCAGCATTTAAGGGATGCGCCACTGCCCTTCAATGGCAGGGAGGGGCTGCCAACGGTGTCTCTTGTGCGACCCAAGTTTCTCTTCCTGTGCAGCCTCTCGCGATCAACCGTTAATTTAACTGCCACCTGACAGGGTGGTTAGTTTGCTCACAATCCGGTGGGTAGGTTGTGAAGACTCTGCAAGGTCACGTGACCTAGCTTGCCCACCTAGGTTGCTTCTCCGGGGGTGGCTGTGTGAGCCACCCTACGCCACCCTATTTATCGCTCACAACGCCGACGGCGAGTTTTCAGCGTAACGGGGCGCTAAAGCGAGAGCTCTAAAATTAAGTGGAAAATGCGAAGGTGCAGGCAAGCTGGCACAAAGTGTGCTGTGGATGTGCCTTGCTTTGGGACCTGCGTGCTGCTAAGTAATGTAACTTGAGTGCCCAAGTGAGCTGCTAGCGAATACCTCCAGAGCGCATTGATGAAATGAATTAAAGGCTGAAGGGGGCAGAGGAAAGCAGGAGTGAAGCTTAAGGTAAGGCTTGCTCCTTACCTCTGAAGAGGAGACGAATCTCAATGATAAATTCAAAAACGAAAAGTGCAGGAGTACAGTACGTGCACTAAGAGGAGGCTTTTAAGTGAGAAATATCGGATTCAGGGCTGTACTGAAATAATGATTGAAGTGTTTTGTAGTTCGCCCTGATGCCAAGACAGCGCTGTTTAAGCCAGCATCGAGTAGCGGAGAGCCCTTCCTTTAGCAAGGCTTAGTTCATCACCGACGAAGACAAAGAAACCAGTACTCATCTCTGCTTAGCAGACGGTGTTGCAGCAAGCCTGATGCTGCATTTTTTTAGGCTGTTTGCTAAGCAGGGAAAGAACAAAAAATGTGTGAAACTGTCAAAGCGTACAACGCAAAAGGTAGAGGTGTGTCTACAGTTTAGAATCTGCGAAGCAAGCGGGCGCTACAATTAATTTTTAAGGACTAAGCTTTTATCTTACGTTGCAGAGTTCCAATATCTCTTTTCTGTGAACGTATACTAACTGGGAATGGTCATTCGCCAGCCAATGCTAACTTGACGAGCGCGGAGTTCAGTGATGGTTGAAAAATGCCCAGAAAGAGCGGTAGGTTCACATGGAGTTGAACAGCTAATTTGTTCAGCCGACTCTTAGCGTGTCCGTTTATCGGCGTCTGGCGAATTTGTATTAGTATAAATAGCCTTTGTTTTCGTATAAATGCGAAGTGTTCTCGACGTAACTATGATCTGGAAATGTTGCGGCAGCGGATAGCTTCCGTCTTAAACTGGACAACCACACCGATTAACTCGAGGCAGCCCGATATTCCGGCTACCACATAGATAACGCGGAATTCACGGAATTTGCGTGGGCAACCATGATATCGTGAAACAACGCGTTGTCCCCCTTGCATGCATGCTTTAACATCAAAAAGTTCACCCGACAAATGTTACCGACGACGCATTGAATGATACCAGTATTCCTGCATCCAGGGACAAGACTGAGTGGTCCACAGAGAGCGTCCCTATTGGCAAGAAGACGTTATCAGATATAATTTGCAGTTATGGCAAAAAGGAAAAAAAAAGAAAACCTCACACAACGCACTAGTGCACGCCAAGAGCGTGGAGGTCTTCTTAGAGCACTAATTGTTATCGCCTTGTCTGGCCACCCTGAAAACCTTTACATCGGCCAAATGCTGTGAAAGATGTGTTGAGAATATTGGGGATGTGGCTGAAATGTGTTTGTCACCGATCTTGAAATCAAGCCCAATCCGCAATGCAAGCACAAAGACGCAATATCTCTGCAGCAGCGACGTACATGACGATAAATGTGTGATTTGTATGATTTGCAAAAAAAGAACATACAAAAAGAATGGCAAACAATGAGCTGGTAGTTGGCTATTATTTGAACACGAAATATTAACACACAAATAAGACTGGTACAAAACAGATACGACAGAAAGCAGAAGCGCCATTGACTGGAAACATTCATAAGGTATAAGGTTTTCACGGCAAACTTGCATTTTACACAAGCTTTTAGACTCAAAGCATGCAGTAATGACACATGTTCACCACATCAGCAAGAGCACAGCCTCCGTGCTAACCACAATCACAGTGCTTGTAACTGCTCATGCCGACAACTTTAGAGGAAAATCATGAAACGCTTCACAACACACATGAGCATATGTGCAGTGTTCCACTTACGTGCAGGTACTGCTTGAAGCATTTTTGAATAGTGAAATTAAACAAATTAACAGAATTGCGCCGAAAACACTCGTCGCTTTTTCTTTCAAATGCTCGTGATTCAAAAAAGAAATGACGAAATTTCTCCTTATTATTTCAGACACGTAAATCCAACCGCTAATATAGAGGTGCACACTTAATCGTTTGACTGAAACACAACAGCGGCGCACCACTGATGTAGAAGTTCAAACTTCAACATTTCAAGCGCAAAAACTTCGTGACCGACTTCAAAACACATTACCATTTGGCAGCTAATAGCCATGTTTTTGCATAAAATAAGCCCCAAATGAGCAGAACAGCTGTTTAGATTTCAGTGCTTCAGAAGCAGCAAATTCATTCCAAGAACACGTGCACTGGGACAGCAAGAACCGCAGGGGTTTAAAAGGGAAACTATGTATGCAAAATCGAACAAGTTTAACACTAGAAAAAAGAAAACAGGTGTTGATGACAGTGGTCTATGAGTTCACATAACTTGAGATTCAGCTTATTCGGAAAGCTCATAAAGAAACACTATGGTCAAATGAGGGAGCTGGCCAGAAAGAAAGTGAGAGTGCGCAGTTCGTACATTTCAGAAAAGGCAAGAAACAATACTCTTTTCTGCGCACAATATGCAGGCATTCAAAACGTGGCATACCGTGAATGGCGCGGTGTTGCTGTTACTGCATTTTCCGGCGTTAAGGCTTTACAATCTGCCCTAGTTTTACTAGGTTGCAGGTGAAATGTGCAGGTTAAAAGGTAGTTAATAAATGACTCCGTCCGCCCACGGCGCACCAATTCCGTGTAGGCGCAACCAGGGCTTTTTAAAAGGGTTTAGTGACCAAGTAATTTCGCAAGTTTGCTTCAGGGACAGCAGCTACTACGAGACGAAATATTGTCGGCTGAAGGGCCGCAAGCTGTAATTACGCCATAAATTTTCACCCCGCACATTAAACGAAATTGTTGTGATAGGAAGGCCGTGGAGAAGGTGGTTAATAATGCGGAACGCCACGAAGAAAGTATTTCTTTAGGCTCAGGCTTATTGGGTTTAACGCCCTAAAGAGACTCAGGCCATGAAGGAAGCCGTAGCGGAGGGCTACGGATAGTTTCACCACCGGGTCGAAAACAGGCACTGATATCGCACAGTATACGGACTCCTAGCATTTTGTCTCCATGGAAGCGTGACCACCGTGGTCAGGAGCGAACCCCCGCCTTTCGGGTCAACAGCCGAGCACCATAACCACTGAGCCACCACGGCGGCTTGAAATGTTTATTTAAAATGCTTAACGTCGCGAACAAAGTGTTATTTTATTGATGTTAAGCGTATATTGAATTGAAGTTAGGCAATAGAGCTCTTCGGATATTTTTCATTCAGACAATGTAGTGTGCTTGCTAATGTTATACATGACAAAACATTAATCACCTCTGAGAACAAGTGCGTATTTAACAGCTTCGATATCTTTCTAAAGGGAAGGTCGTGCCCTCCAATTAGCATAGCGCCGCAGCACGTCCCCCCTCTCCCAGAGAAGGAGGAGGAGAGAGGAGGAGAGATTTTAATAGAGGAGAGGTCTGCCTGGTTGTTAGGCTAGCCTGCTACTCCGGACCCCAGGGGCATACCAAGCTATTCCACAGCGTTACGCATAAGTCAATGTCCGGTAGAAGAGCATAAAAAAAATCCAAGCACAACGTACAAACGGGCATACAAAACCTCTCAGGTGCGAGCGAAGAAATATTAACGTGCTACGCCAGTTTAGTATGCGGCTCCTGGCATTTAATACGTCGATGTTTTAATCAGGAGATACTATTTTCACCATACGCAGCTCAACACAAGCGTGAGCACGCCTTGTGAATTTATCGATACCTTTGTAAGAACACCAAACTCATACGCGGAGTAAACTGCTTCTAAAGCTTTCCCTCATCTACGTTGGAAAACATTTGTACTCGAGCATACAAACCACTCAGGGAGTTATGGCGATTAGCCATGTGAGACACATCTATGAATGCCTTAGCATGTTACTGGGGTTAGTGTTGTCCGGGAGGGCCACAGATTAGATACGGAAAGTTCGCTGATATAAAAGTGTGTTGCCGCCATGCACTGCTTTTATAGTGGGACCCAGTTAGGACTAAGATAAAAGTGATCGCCCATGTAATGGTTCAGCTAGAGCGGCTGACACGGTTGATTATATACCATTCCCAGAGAAGTATTGTTATTTCGCAATGCTTCCCAATCACTTTGTTACATGTTTTAACATCAGTGCTACCTGCTTGATCATCTTCATGCTAGAGAACCAACAAGCGACTTTATCCGTGCACCGAAAAAGGCTTGTCTGCCCTTGACCAGATGCTCATAAGAGGGGAATAAAGCACACCCGACAAAAAAAAAGTCATGAGAAAGTTGCTTAAGCACAGATAAATTCATTATCGGGGAGAAGGCCTGTCGCTCAGCCCATGTTATAAGCCACAAAGACAGCATCATTCCGGGCTTCAAGGCTGTTTATATTTGTTAAGCTGCATAACATACCGTAAGATGCCTTAGGCCGTATCGGGTTAGTTAGGGTAAGCGCACATCAATACATGGTGCCGTAAGCACGTGCCCCTATGGGTAAACTGAAAATATATAACATGAATACAAAGTGGGATCACAACCGGTGCACATAGAACATGCGAGAGCTAGTTCCTTCATATACTTGGCCCACGTAAATGATCCGTTGGTATAAAGTTCCGTGGAACGATTTTTCTTCCTGCTATTTGAGAAAGTCATTAACGCAGACTGATATGTTCGGGGCTAGGTCGGCGACGACTGATTTTGCTCGGCGTAGAGAGTTGTCAATTCGTCGCTGGTAGACACCGAACTGCTCCATTCCGAAAGACCTGCCAAAGAGAAAAATGATAAATTGGGCTTATTTTTTTATTCGTAAAACAGGGTCAGGAGACAAGACAGAGGAAAAATAAATCAGTTGGAGTCTACTGGAATAACGAGCACTGCCTTTCTATCATCAACAACAATGAAAATGCAAAAAAAATGCGGATGATTAGGCGCGGTTAGCCGAATGCGAATTAGGTGTGCTAGCACTTCGGTTTTCACTTTGGTTTAGATTCCGGTTCGAAGCTCGTTTTTCAATTTAAACATGGTTGAGACAAAGGTCGCCGGAATTTGACTTAAGCTCCGCCTTAAGTGCATGATGCCATAGCGTTAATGGGTGATTGCCCATATATGCGGAATCAATCATTCTCTACGTTACATAAACATACATAGAGCGCTGGCAGTTCTCAAGCCATTGCTGGCGCAGTATTGCAGCGATTAAACGATGCGCCAGTCTCTAAGTAGGTGGCTACTTAAAGCACAGACACCGGTGAATCTTGTGAGACTTAGATTGCTCTTCCCGAGCAATCGCTTGCGACCAATCCTTAATTGAACTGCCACCTGCCACTGTGGGCAGTTTGCTCATAATCCGACGGCTAGACAGACAGGCAGTGGCAAGACAGACAGTGATTAAGATTTTTCAGAAAGACAGTGGTAAAATCGGTGAGTGGGGGGTCTTAGCACTAGCGTACCAAAAACACATGACAAACTCACCATGAAAATAAACTCAAACTTCTTAATGAACAAATCAATTGAATCTAAGAAAACCCAGATGTCAGGGCCATACTTCACTATAGTGCCAAGGCTTCAAGAATTTCGCGCGCCATTTTATTTTTTTTTTTGCTTACGAGATAGCATAGTCGTCTCACTGAAAAATTGGAGGGGACACCTCAGCTCCATCTTAAGGGTATGATGCGACAGCTGATGGGTCAATGCCCATATATGCAGAATTGGTCATTCTCTATTTAACAGTCGTAGATCCTCGGGAGTCCTCACGCACTCCTGGCGCAGTGGTTCAGTGTTTTATGTGCCACTGCCCGAAATGGCAAGTACTGCCACCGGTGGGAGATGTGCGATTCAGGTTGCTCTTCCCAGCAACCTCCTCTCGCGACCAATCATTAATTTACCTGCCCTTTCCGACGCTGCGCAGTTTGCTCACAACCCAGTGGGCAGGTTGTGATCGGGCCACAAAGTTACGTGACCTAGGTGGCCCACCTTCCTCCTAGGTTGCTTCTCTGGGAATGTTTCGTGGATTTCCCTCCATGGTCAACGACGCCGACAATCGACAGCGTATTTTCTGCGACACGACCTCCTTAACGCCATCGATTTAAAAGCGGTGTGGTTATAAACTTAATACGTCCCATTGCCTGATAGAGGCATTGACACTTGCGATGTTTTTAATGAAAGTTGGGCGAAAAACTGCGCTACACTACCCTGTAACAAGAAGGCTAACATCCAGACTGCTTTTGCCGCTGTTGTTTGAGTCCAGCAATAGCAAACACATAGTGTAGGGAATAACTCTCAGGTAGCTTTAATTGTTTAAAAGAGGAGAAGTTTCTGGCTCTGAGCGCTTATAATTAGAACTTCAAGTACAAGGCGGGGTCAGAGAGTCACACACATCGCGCAGTGACAACTATAGCGTGTTTTGAGGTACTACGAAATGCGCGGCTGTGCGCTTTAAAGCCGCGAATAGCTGCTTCCAATACGGGCGCATTGGCTTAGCGGAAAAACATGATCAGCATCAAAATTGGTGCCGTTTGTTCGAATATTACGATATTGATCTGTGCTTAACCGCACTAATGACGAGCCTATATCTTGCTGTTTTTTTTTTACAGTTGCGTTCATTGTAATAAGTTATACGTATTTCGGTGCTGTGCAGTACCTTCAAGGTAGGCCCATAAGGTGGTTAGGAGTAAGGAATGCAGGCAATCTGTGAACCATGCGACGAACATCTGTTGGGGCATGTTCTGATAATGGTGCCTCGAGATAACGACGAGTGTGTCATTTTCTGGTTGCCTTTAACTGCGGTCTATAGAATTCAGTTGTGCCTGGAAGTCCCCCCCCCCCCCCCCGCACACACACACACATGCAAACACAAACCATGGCTTCTTCTAGAGAGCGGACTATATTGTTAACGAACTAAAAAAGAAGTGATTCTGAAGCGGCGGGGAAGCAACAAAAACAGAAAGGCAAAAATGAGGGAAACCCGCTGAGAGCTCCGCCACCGCCGAGGTACTGCGGGCGACGAAGGCCGCGCAGCCGCCAGAGAGGCGCCAGCGACGATGCCATCTCAGACGAGGTTCGTGCTTGGAAGGCAGCGCACCTTTTAAAAATGGTCAATAGACAGTCTATAGACTTCATATATATATATATATAATATATATATATATATATATATATATATATATATATATATATATATATATATATATATATATATATATATATATATATTATATATATATTTCTTTTTCTGTATTCATAGTGTATAAACTGCCTATAACAAAAGTGTCCTAAAAGTGTATGACCATAAATCTATAGATGGTCTATAGACTTTCTATGTGACTTGTATTGCCTATAGACTATTCTCTAGGATTTGCCTATAGACAGTCTATAGACACAACTTGCTTCCCTTCAATATCGTACACCAACAGTTAACACTCGTTGTACTGACATTTTGTCCTTACCACAGTTTCGAACTGATTACAAGCTGCAATCCTTGTCTCACAATCTGCCATTTTTTCTTAATAAATATAAAGATACTGCTGGATTTAGTCCAAAACAACTGCGAATATACTTTGTGAAAATGTAATCTGTATTTATTCTTATGTCGTATGAGAAAATTTCTGTTTTTACTGCACTCTTTTTTTGGCATTCATTCATTATTAATAAACATTCTGTTAGCTCATTTCTGTTGTGTTGCTCTCAGGCATACGCTGTATAATTTCTTCTCTATTTATTTATTGATGACCACTTCTGTATTGTTCATTAATTGTTATTTCGTTCTGTCTGCTGCTGCCATGTAATGATTTCCTGGGCCTTCGTCAAGCTGTTTGTACAGCTTTTAGCCCAGGTGACCATCCAGATACTTGGTGGAGAACAAAATATGATTTGATTTGATTTGATAGAGAGATGTCTATGAACCGTCTATAGACTATCTAAAGAAATGTTTGTAATAATTGAGAGTGAAGGAAGCGTCAGCGCTAGTAGCCACCTCCTCCGCGTGATAGTTGCAACCAATGACGACTCTCGCCGAATCTTTTAACTACGCAGCAGCCTCGTTTAACACACAATGCTTTCGCTCATCTATTGCCTTGACGCGAGGAGGATTGTGACTAACTTTTCGAGCGCCGTCCTTGTCAAGTGCTGCGTGCCGAAGAGCCGCTTCTGGAGGTCCGCTGTGTCGCGGTCGGCTGGGCAGCAGTCTCCAGTCCAGCGATGACGTCTTGTTCCACGATGTGTTCCCGTTTGATCCTCTGTTGCACCGACCGGGGAACGTCCGGAATCAGGGCGGCCACGAGCCCCGTTATGAAGAACACCACGTGCTGCGAAATACAGGTGCGAAGGGCTAGCCCATAATTTACAGGGCATATGACAAAGTTCACGAGTAGTACTCCGACAAGGGAAGGAGGTGACACATGGTTTGCTTTTCGCTAGCTCATCCTTAGGTTCCTCTTAAGTTCTAAATAGTCATAGATAGTGAGTACGATAGTGTTTTTTACTCTGCCCCCGTTTAGTACTTTACATGAGACGTAAGTGCCGCACTACACGGTTGAAAAAAAAAATAGCCGGATGAATTTTGAGCAGGGGTGTACATGGTGGATTACGCTTCACAACAACCTCCAGCGCAATGTGCTGCAGGCGCGTAGTTCCTGTCTTTTCCTTTCGCCTTAGGAATTAAGAAGCGCGGTTTGTTTGTAACTTATTACTTCGTGTAGCCACAAGTATACACTCTTCGGTAGATTATCTTGATTTATTAGCATGGTGCTAAACAGATTTCGTGCACCCAAGCAGACGCAGTACAAGTTTGTGTCACTCCACACCATAGTTGGAATAACATTTAAAGCATCCAGTATTTATGTACTTATCTATTTGTTATACTTGACAGTGCAGTTGTACATTAGATAGTGGAAGATGGAAAACAATGGCTAATCACACAAACGTAAACTAAAGATACAAAATATCGAGCATAAATAACGAGAACATACATTCGAAGCAAACGTGGCAAACAGAAAATGATGTATACAATAAGATATTGTCTCGAATGCGTCAGGTGGTAGCGGTAATAGGAATAAAAATGCAGTGAATAAGGAACGCAGTTAAAGCCCTAAAATACGCCAAATGTCGCGAGAAGTTAAAAAATAAAACTTTGAACAGCAGTTTTAAAGTTATCGCCGCCGGTTATGCTAGTAAGTGATAAGGAGTAGAAATGATAGTTTGTGACAAACTGCGATCAAATGCATTTCATATTTCGTTCTACTTGAGCCTACTGGATATGCTGCAATCTTTATTCGGACGACTAGGAAAGTCGCTACCAAGCAAGGTGCTCACTTACCTCGAAAACGACGACAAAAAAGAGCCTGGCAGCGAATATGTGCCAGTAGGTCAGAGTCAGCTGGTATTCTTTGTCCGAGCCAGGAGGCTCCCGGTAGTCGAGATACCTGCGGCATCAAAGATGCGTTAGCCTGCATGGTCAGCAGAAAAAATACGTCTCTTTTTACGAAGCATACTTAAGAAATTCCTGGATTGGCTTTTTATTCTTGTCTGCATTCGAAGTACGCCAGCACCTACGGTTCATAGATAGACTCGTACTCTTTGAACGAGACAGCTTTTTCAAAGTTCCTTAAAACGTGATACAAGCTATGCTTCTAGCACAGAAGGGATTACACAAGGGATTACATCAGCATTACTTGCAAAAGTAAGCAATATGTTCAGTTCAGAGTGCTTTCTTACATGTGTATTAACATGCGGGTAGTTTTACAAGGACATAGAGCATGCCCATAAGCAGAAGAAAAGAGATCGATTTCACGTTTTAGTGACGCAGCGGACGAATGT
>JARKHS020013285.1:0-72500 GCA_030143305.2 Amblyomma americanum | reverse complement strand
AGCAACAGCAGACAAACATATTTTCAAAACATATGAGAGTGTCACGCTAAGGCATGCAGTTTCTGAAAAGGCGACTCAACAAAAACGAATCGAACTTCCAATGAGAATAAGGTAGACATGGCTGAGATTTTAATTGGTCACCGCGTCAATGATAAAACGCACAACTTAGAACACGGTTGCCTGATTAGGGCTCACCAATGTTGGGCACCCTCTCAGCGAGGGGCCTGCGCATCTGCGAAGTGTACTTGTAGGCGTCCAGGCGGATCTCCACGATGTTGTTGAGGAGCGCGAACAGCGGCGCCAGCGGGAACGCGGCCACGAACAGGGTGACGAAGCCGAACTGAATCGCTGCGGGCGGGCGGAAGTAAGGTATGGCTGATATGTGAACAGTGAAGCAACAATTGTGCGCACGTTTACAAAGAAGCGCCAGAAACTCTATCGAGAAGCGCTTTTATTAGGGGCTAGTTTGAATGTGCTTCTAAGACAGTACAGACCAAGAGCCAGGGCACGGGCCATGCAAATATGGAGCAGGCATCTGTTATCAATTGAAATTTGATGTCAAAACATGCATTGTTATACACGTAACATGATACCCTATTTGATTTATATTTAACGAAGCAGGAAGTGCGGGGGAAAAGACTGAAAATCCACTTCTACCAGTACCCTCTTCCCGTGAGGAAAAGTACAAAAAAAAAACACTGTTGACAAAGGAACAGGTAGCAGCATTAATGGTGTAAAAATGACCTTTTAACGGAGCTTAGAACGACTCAATTCAAGCAGGGGTTGGAGGAAGAAACGAGGCACACGCACCCATCTCGAGGTACTCGTCGAAGAGAGAGAGCGTGTGCCACTGGGCCAGCACGTAGTCGGTTTCCCAACGAGGCACGCAGCTCCTTCGGTCTATGCTGTCCCTCGTCATGTGGTCCCGCCGCCAGGAACGCCACCAGTTCATCACCAGTCTGCGGTGGTTTCAAGGAACGAAACAGCCTTCGCTGCAAGGCAGCTAGTTTGAAGCTCATGCCGGCTTTACGTACACCTCTCATGTAGTTGCAATATTGTTGGAACACCCGATTCTCGCTTTTTAGATTTGCTAACGAAACGGTGACTAATGTTGGAACCTAAAGGCCCAGTTTTGTAAACAATGTTACTGAGCAGTCCTTACTTCATATTTCAAGGGGCTAAGCATTCTACAAGTACAATGAAAATTAATGTCCAAGAGGGAGCTCAGAGGCTGACTGGAAAACCATTTTTAAACTAATTCAGCCGTTGAGCCGGAAACGACTGTAGAAGAAGATGACCAAGCAGGAATTGAAGCACAGTGATACTGTTAGCGACACCAAGGAATAGCTGACGACTAATAGATCTTAGTTTCTCGCGTTTGGTGTCAACAATGTTTTTTGTCTCTATTCTGGATTACATTTTCGGCTCGCTTAGGCTGGCTGCAAAGACACGTGTTGAATTGTTGCATTTCCAGTTTAACTGTTCGCACTTTTCTTTTACTCGCGTTATATAGCCAATAGCGCTGTGGTTTTATTGCTGATTAATCCTCTTGTCGTGCTCTGGTTTTTTGCGCTGTGATTACAAAGAGGTCAATTCAATAAAAAAGTACGAACGTTAGACGATGTATAGAGCAAGATGGAATCTCACGGTTGTCCGATTTCCTGGATGTTGTTGATGACTTGCTTGCCCACCATGACAATGGCCAGCTGGACACACACTTCATATAGGCAGCCACCTTCGCACTAAAAACAAGGAGAAAAAAACTGTGTTACGGCCGTGGAAATAATACATGAAATTTTGTGGCTAGAACGCTTTGCTTTAGGGAGTTGATTGTCAAGGAATCAGTGGGCACACGACCGTAAGGCGAGCGTGGTGGTATTTGATTTTTTGTTCAAGGAAGACGAAGGAAACAAATATAATAAGGTTGGATGTCAAACACGTATATACTCCACAGTGCGCAGTAGAAATTTTTAAAGACATGAGTGTATAACGCTCAGAAACGGTCGCGCTTTCAGGCATGTGTCCTCGTGTGTACCCGTCAGCGCTACGCGGATGGTGTTTTGCATACTCTCTTCAGTGCTAGATTGGGGCTGTTCAGGTTTTGACTTTTTAAGATCACGACATCAGCTAGTCAAAGAACCCAGCCACTCGCAAACAGCACCGAGATGAAACCGCGCGCGCATGGGGCCTTCCTTCTTTAATACTTACTGTCATGAGCTGAAAAAGCACGGTCACAGAATAGCGTACTTCTGCTATGAGCTGACAATGAGCAAACCGAAGACCTTCGATTTCTATGGAAAAAATGCTCTTATTCTGTGCTCGCTCTTGCGTAATCATCTAGCTTTTAGCTGCACAGTATCTGTGTTAACTTATCAGACGAAAGCAATAGAGTTCAACGCTAAATTATAAAGAGAACAGGTCAGATTGTCTGTCCGGAGTTTAATGTGGTCTTTTTCTGAGCAAGGAAAAAGAGAGCGTTGTTTTCTGATGCACCTACCTTGTCCAAGCTGTATCCAAACAGTGTTCCCTCCTTGCCAGGGTGCCCGGAGAACCTGTGTACAGGAAGCACACAAAGTAGGTGAGCTTGTACAGTGCAATAATCCCAGCTGCGCTTCGATGCTTGCAAGGTGACCTTCTGTTCATACAACAGGAGTTCTAAGCAAACTGAAACAAAGGCAAAATTATTCTTTTTATGTGCGCTCAATTACGACACGCGCAAGATCTCAATAAAATGAATCTTTAAGCTTTGACGCTATGCTCATTGCTGATCAGACGTATGTTAAAATTATTAAAGGCATCGATGTTTGTTCAACTACAATGTAAGGTGATAATGAGGCTTCTGCATTGATTTATAATAGTCTGGTTTTGGTTTGAAAACCGCAAGCCTGGTTTAACAAAGGCCACAATGGCAGGCTGTATTGCGTCGCAGTAAATGCTCTGCATTTTTACATTGTCTGTAGAGTAAGCGCAAAGAAAAGCCAGGAAAGCTGTAACAAATATGGGAAACAAATTTTCATAACGTGCGTGCGCAAGCCTACCTTCCCTTAAAGAACGCGATGTATATCAATGAAGAATAGGTATTGAGGAACGTGAAGAGGAACATCTTGAATGTGAAGCTGTCCTCGTATTCTCGTTGCGTTCTTGGGCGCTCTGAAAGAAAAGTGATATTGTAGGAAAAAACAATGTTGTTGAAGACAAACACGGCATTTGGTGAAATTTCACTCTGCTGTAGCAAGGGTGCAGCAGCAAAAACTTTCGCGGCAGTGAAAGAGGGCAACTTAAACGGTTTCAGAGGCTCGCATTAGGAACAGCATTAATTATAAAAGACCTGCCGTGGTGCTTCTTGCAGTGGCATTTTCCTCCGAAGCACCAGTACGCGGGCTAGAACTCAGCACTGGCGGTCGCGTTTTCACGGAGGCGAAACGGGAAATGTTCCTATATTAAGATTTTGGTGTATTACGGTAACAAAGCCCACCTTATGAAAATTGCATCCCTCCAATACGGTGTGTCTTATAGCGAATATTGGGACGGTGGTACGAACTTTATAGGCTATGCATTCCTGAAAACTTTCGTACATATGCACAAGCCAATGTAAACTTGCCTATTTGAGTATCTGTATAAACTATAGTTTATCGCGGAACGATGATTATTGCCTTTAGGAACTACGGTCGGCATATCATGTGTTCAGTAGGGCCGTAGTGACTCCCACGTTCGCGCTGCACGAATAACAGGTATGCTCCAATATACTGTCGCCATGTTTCGTGCCTCTTTGACGAATGTTGCTGGGTTATAGGCGCCCGAACACAGCTGCCCTATTTCCTGTTGACTGTGCAAAGCAAGTTGCCCTGCTCAAGCTGTCTGGACGTGAAGTTCGGAACGACCACAATCACACGCAACCAATTCCTAGGCTTCAGGACTGTTCGCAACACTGTAAACACGTTGTATGTAAAGAACGTAGACCTGTGTTTAAAGTAAAGCAAGGCGCATAAAGACGGCCATTTTCTTTCCAAAGGCATTTCTTGTGAAGTTTCCGTATCACCCACTCCATGCTTTTTTTTTTGCATCTTGTCTGGCCATAGCCTGACCGATAAAACAGTTTTGAATTGTGATCCACTTGGCAGGTACGTGTTAACGCCTCCTGCCATGCCTGTTGTCAGCGCTCCTTGCCAATATGTAACACATCAGAAGAATGAGAAAACGAGTAAAAACGCCAAAGAGAAATGCATACCGATGTCAGTCAGTCGCGTAGCTATTCTGCTGTAGACCTGCGCGGAGTAGAACAGTAATTTCGATAAGAAAAGTTGTGTTACACAGAGTTAACAGAAATGATAATAGCTGAAGGAGTACCCTGTTCATGAGCAAGATGATGACGAGGTTGAGCATCGAGGCGGTGACCGCCGTGGTAACATGTGCCAGCGCACGCCAGTTCTGGTCCCGCGACAGCAGCGCAACCAGGATGATGCGGTAGGCGATGATGCCGAACACCGTGCATATCACCAGGCACAGCTGCGAGAAACGAACGTTACCACTGCATGTAACAGTTGGGTCTAAACGTGCACTCTGTGGCACACGACGGAGACTCCTAACCGCGTGTTAATAAGTAGAATTGACTCGTGGACATTGCAACAGTGAATAACGCGCACTTGGTGAATCTACGGCTTGCTCGATGACTTAGCGGCCGTGCCACGTCACACTACACTAATGCCTCCGACATCTTGATTGAATGTGCTGGCCGCGAGCGTCGTTTATCCACGGATTACGGCTTGGCCTTTGGAACATACGCTAATACCGGCAATCCAATCGAACTGCGGTAAAAGAAAGCCTGGCTGGCGAGTCACTGCCAATATGTCAGAACCCTTGGGAGCACCGCCAATAGATGGCCTGATTTTCGTTGGAGTTGCACTGCTGAGCACTATCCGGAATCGCCGCTTGCAGCGGCTATAAAACAGCGGCAGCAGTCAGGAACACTCAATGGGCTTTACTATTCCTCGGCCGGCTTCTCGCGTCATGTTTGTGATAGAATTCGCGAAACAAAACGGAGGAGTAGTGCATTTTTTAGTCGGTGTTGTAGCGAAGCCCACTGTTAGGAGGTGGCGACTTCTCCTTTCTCTAGCGCAGCACTCTATGTGCATGGTATTTCCAGTCACATGAATCCCGAGCACTAGCCTTGCAGTTTGAGAGCTTTGTATGCATTGGGACCCTCGCTACCACAGAAAGCAAACTAAACGTTAGAACACTCCCTGAAAAGTCGGTAAACTAACATAAAGCGGTAAATTTCTTGAAATAAAGCATAAAAGAAATAGTTGAGCCGTATCACGAAAAATTTTACAACCGGACGGAAAGTCCGCTGGGAGTCGAAGCAAATCAATTAGAACGCATCCAAAAGCGATTACCATTCCATTGCGCCCAACTGCTCATGACCAGCTATGCCTGTACGGTTGCGCTGGCCCTGGTCGCTGCCGGCGACGGAGTCATAGTCGCTGGTTGTACTTGAGGCGGTTGGTAATTGCGCCTCTGAGCCCCACTAGCCTAGAACGTTCTTGACAGTTCACTGGACTGAAGGCATGGCAAATGATGCCATTCCATGAACGTTTGTTAATAAGAACACCTTTTCTGTCTATTTTCAAGGACAGGGCGCGAGGCTCGTGAAAACAGGAAATATACGCATGAATTGCACCTCGATACGTGCACACGCAAAAAAAAAAGAGACTGTAGGAGAAATTAGGACATTCTTTTCTGACTCCTCTTGCGATGAAAGAATGGTGCCTTAAATTCTGAGGGGCGCTGCTGTGTGCTTCTTGTAAATGTTGGTTTGTTTGCCTAAGGACAATGAATAAATGAGAAGGAGACGACGGCCTCTAATGTATCTTCTCTTTCATGCCATTCACTAAGCAGATGTGAATATTATTTAACTTACTGACGCATCGTTTAACTGGCGAACGGTGATGTCATCCATGGACTGCCGTTCCCGTCACTTACCATGAATAAAACGACGGAGTTGGCCCCGGATATTCTTATGATCTTCTCCCATAAAGGCACATAAGGCTCGTACCTCTGAAAAACGAATGGAAGAGTTGCTTTGGGACGTTTGCGAGTGGCATGCTCGCAGACGTAGTGAATTACTCGTTCACCAAATACAGCAGTTGGGAAAAAATAAATTAGAAATAATATTTTTAAATGCAACAAGAAAATGAATAGTTTTTATATTTTCTGAAATTTGGGTGGCACAAAAAGCGTCTCGCGCGTGAACTGGCTACAGAATTAAAGGAAGTAAACATTTTATTAGAGCTCGTAAGTGTTAGAATTGAACAAAATGCGTAGGAGGAAGAAATATAGCCGATCTACTTCACCGGCACTTTTCTAGTTACAAAGGTAGCAGAGAGCCTTTCACCCCCTTCTTCCCCCACCTGAAGTGGGGGGAAAAAGATTAATTTTTCTCGTTGTATTTGGTTAATGAAAAATGCAAGTCTCACCATAGTAACTGGGTTCAGCTTGTATACAGTGGCCTTGGCTTCGTACTCTGGATTCACCACATCCTGTATTGTTTCAAAGGAGACGAGAACACAAATTGTCTGTAGGTTAAAAAAAAACCTTTGTGGTAGCTGCTAAACAAAGTGATTGCGAAGGGCTAGCTGTGTGCACCCTGAAAAACAGAAGACCATAGGTTGATTGGCACATGCAGGGAGATTGCTCAGTGCATGTGCTCTTATTGGAGAAATGCGGTGATCATCAGGTGCACTGTTGTCGTTTACTCCTCAGGGCTTCTCGCCCGCAATAGCGATACATGTGCCCCATGAGTGCCTTATTGAGGAACTATTTAATGTTATAGTGAGAAGGAAAATGCCGCACTATTGGTTGTGGCAGTCGCCTACAAAGATGGACAGCACGGAAATTGGGTTGTTCCGTCACGACGCCTCAGGTTCGTGAATTCGCCACCCTATTTTAGTCATTTCATAAATTTACTACGTCTCTCCTAGGCCTCAGGCTTATTGTTGCACATCGAAGACTTTATTATAGAGACAGACGTTCTTATAAAAAAAAGCATTTGCATATCTACCCTTAACGTACTGCTTTGAATTGCTTGGTTTTTCTAGTCCTCCATGCTTGCGCATTTTAAGGCAATATTTGTTTTAAGAGATCCTTAACTAACGTATGACAATTTTGCCATTACATGTTGCAGTTATCATTTCATCTGTCTTTGTTAATATTATTTCGCGCTATTAACTTCGTGAAGCAAAATTTACTTACGGTTTACATGTATATCAGAAAAATATGCCTCTGTTGCGGCGTTATCATACAATTACTGCTTGCTGCCTGCTGTAATTTTCCGCATCGCTTGATTTTATCGTTCCACACTTCACTTATGTTTGGTTTTAATATTTCACTCTAGGTGTAGCGGACCTGGCACCTCTAGCACGGAGCTTTGCTATAGACCCCTATCTGCGCGAAACGCTGGAGACACTGTTGTGTCAACGTGCGTTTTTGTGCGCCACTCCGGAGGCATGAGAATAAAGCTGCAGAGCCGACCAGTTTCCATCTTGAAGAACAGTGAGCGTTCGTGGAAAACAATATAGAGGAAAAACAATGTATATAACTTGCAGGATATCGTTGTGGATTTTATGAGGGCAAGGCCATCGATACTTATACACTTGTACCGATTGCTCTCTTGTGGCTCCCGTCGCGTTAGTGATGTGAGGAGGGACAGCCTGGAAGATAGGGCAGCTAAAGGAGTTAAGACTTTTACAAATTGTAGGAAGCGGTAAAAACAGAGAACGCCTGATGTAGGCAGTCTGTGTCTCGGTGTTTTATTGGGTAGGGGCCAAGACGATGAGAACTACGGAAAACGCATGTAAACGTGAAGCAATATTATAGGCGCCAAGTTAAGGTGGAACTGAGAAAGAGGTAAGCTTAGAAAATTTTGAATGCCGTTGCGAGACTTCTTGCTCTTCCACTTCTGCAATCTCGAACGTGCTGCTAAGGTACATCATCATCTTCACCCTGACTACACCCACTGCAGGGCAAAGCCCTCTTCCATGCATCGCCTGTTAACAATGTCCTTTGCCAGCTGAGGCCACCATATGCCAGGAAACTTCTTAATCTCATCCGCCCGCCTAACTTTCTGCCGCCGCCCCCTGCTACGCTTGCCTTCTCTTGGAATCCACTCCGTTACCCTTAAGGACCAGCGGTTATTTGGCCTTCGCATTACATGCCCTGCCCAAGTCCATTTCTCTACCCGCTTCCAGCCTCTTGACGTTACAACTATCATTTTACTTTCCGTAGGTCACTGCGTTGTCCTTAACTTAACCTGAACCCTTTTCGTTAGCCTCCACGCTTCTGCCTCGTAGGTGAGTACCGGTAAGATACAGGTGTTCTGTAGTGGTCTCTTGAGGAATAATGGTAAACTGCCATTCATGATCTGAAAGAACCTAGCATATGCGCTCCGCCCCATTCTTATTCTTCTAGTTATTTCTCTCCCATGATCCTGATCAGAGGTCTCTACGTGCCCTAAGTAGACATATTCTCTTACCACTTCCAGAAATTAATCTGGTTTCCAGAGGGGACATTGACACTACAGGAAACATTTAATGGACGCACTGTCGTCTGCACTAGGTGTGTATTTATTTAAACAAACCATCTACCTACTAGCCGCAGAGCAAGTCCATCTGACTTTCAGAGGTCTGCTGACTGCGCATCACACAAACAATAACATTTGTTTAAAGAGACACTTTAGATACTTCTTGTCGAGTCGAGTTGCCCTTTTCGTGTCCTACTCTGAAAAACAAAAGAAATCCCGAAGTCTCGGAGACGGTACGATAAGCGAGGAATATAAGCCGAGGAACATTTTGTACAGGTGTGCAAAACGCTGGTCTCTCACTAAGCCTATAAAAGGCTATCGCAGAGGCTTCATCAAGAGCTATTCATTAAAAATTTTTTTTGGAATAGGCAGTTGTGCATACTAAGAGTGACAGACACAAAAGCCATGCAGAATTTAGTTACAATCCATGGGAACTCGCAGCTACGGTTCGTGAAATTCTTTGCATGTTACACAAGTGAGTGAGCGCACTAGCCGGCACATTATGACACTAAAATGTGAGCAATCAGACCTCCAGGATGCGTGATGTAGGCAGTGGGTCTCAGGAAAATATCAATATAACACTGCTTCTTTTGCATAGAAGCGTGACCCAAGTGTTCTCATTATGGTTTAATAATCTTGCTTGAATTATTACTCCTAAGCGCTCACTCATCAAGCATACACAGCTAAAATAACCAATTTCTGGGTACCCCTGCCCTCTCAATATGACCAGTGGTATTGAGAGCAACTTTCAATACATACTTGAGCAGACTGCCGTCCCCGTATGCGTGGAAAACGAGGGAGAAAGTATTGCTGAAACTAGGCGGAAGGTTGGGAAAGGGAGGCAAAGAAAACTAAAAACGAGCTCGACAACAAGAGTCGAGCATTTTAGGCAGTATTCAATAGCGCGGAAATGTATTTTTGACAATTTCAAGGCGTATCGACATTGGAAAATATGCAGCGGACATGTAACAACTTATTTTAATGGGAAAGTAGACACAATTCACCGCATATGAAAATCAGTCCGGGCACAGAAGTTCATGAAACTTTTAAGTGGATAAAATAGATCATAACTCGAGAGCATTTCTACTCCTAAAGAAATGTTCCTTAATTTAATGTTAAGAGCTCCTGCGGCCAGTCATTAACACAAGTACTTCGACGCGATGGCGCAAACAACTTATCAAACAATGTGATACACAACACGGCGATGTTTCACGCCGGCAGCCTATTGTCTATACAGTATAGCTGCAGTGACATGCAACCCACATGATAGTAAAGTAATCTGGAGCTTTAAGAGAGCTGGGGTTAAACTCTGTTCATTAAGAAGGGTAAACATTAAATGATCTCCGAAAAGGAAACCAATAATAGTTTTTCACGAATTTTCTTTTTCTCCTGATGCAAAATACACTGACGATTGTTACGCATCCTGTTATATTGATGTCAATGCTTCGTCAAGAATAACGGACGCTGCTTGAATATCGCGATAACTAGTGCAGTTTTCGTTTTCTGAAAACTGGATTAAGAGAAAACTGATAAAAACATCCTAGAAGCAGGGCTTCACGCATGAGTACTCAGAAGGAAGCACTGGAAGATGTCTGAAGGAGGAGCTTTGTACAAGGCAAGTGCGGGGGCTAGTTGGTGCTTCATAGGGGAGATATCGCGCTAACTTATACAGATACCACATGCACAGAACAGGAACAGACGAAGCGCGTACTTTCAACGCAGTTTATTGGAGTCGGTTGCTGTCCTGTGTATGTCGTATCTGTATAAGTTAGCGCGATATCTGCAACAAAAGAGCTCCGTACCATTGGCCAGGCTGCATCGTTCTTAGTACTCTTAGGCTGGCTGCAGGGGACTTAAAAATGAATTTACAGCCCTTCATTACTTATTTTTGCTTCACTCTACGTTCAACGTGCAGCCTTTTTGATGCTTTGCACAAAGCCAAACAGACTTATTAAAGTCGATGCATCCCAGCAAAGCTTTGAGGTTTGCTGCTTGGAGCTTTTCAAGGCGTCTAAAATTCATTTATTTACAATGCTACGGTTAGCTTCCTTCAATTACTCTGACATTTAGATGAGACATTACAGCAAAGAATGTCCGGATGGAAGTCAATTCTGGCGGAAGCTATTATTCAATGAAAGAACCAGAATAGCATCAGTTTTCACTAGTCGCTCAAATTCGAACTTTTACTTCGCGTAAATTATATGGCTTATACGGATTTTTTTCCGGCGGTGTTATGAAGTGTCAGTGTACAAGCATTACTACTAGCTGGCACAGCAGTCTCACTGCAGCTTGCATGTTGTAACTACTTAATACACGAACTTTTTTGTCATCTCATCAGTGGTATGCGGTGATAAGGTGTGGGAGCGCAAAAAGGGTATGCCCAAGTGTTTTGCAGGCTTCTGGCGTCGACGGATTTCTGAAGAAAGAATCGCTGTTGACCGACTGCAGTGCAACTACAACAACAAAATGTCAATGATATGCATGTGTGTTTGTTTTGAAGGCACCACCCGTGTGAAAGTTTTAGATTTTTTTAATTGATTTGGTGCTTCAAACATGAAGAGCATTAAAGCTGCGCGATTCGTGACTTATGGGCGCTTCCAGTGTATAGTTGTCTCACCGTGAGCGAGTCGATGTCAGCCAAGTTCCACTCCCAGCCCAAAACGCACTGTCGCCTCTTCCAAAGCTCGATGAAGATGGTGGCTGCGCGAGGTACAAACGGATATATCAGATGATTTCTTGCATATGTCCTAATGCGATAGTATTTAGCTTGTCGTCATGCAGTTTCCGCTTTCTCCGTAGCGAAGTTCCCTAATTGGTCGAAGAGGCCACGTGGATTTGTGGCGTCGTCACACCCTGCCCAACATGGCCGGAGCAACATGCACCCCCCCCCCCCCCTCCCCCCCAGAAAAAAAAAGTCCACAGGACCCCTAGTTTTAGCAGTAGGCTCTACCCAGAAAAAGGATTAAGGTGGTTAAGTGTGGATTAGTGGAAGGATTCAGGTCGCTTAGTGGGTCGGAGGGTCAGTTGGAAGGTACACGAACATTCAGAAGGTGATGATTGGTTTGGTTTATGGGGTGTATCGTCCCAAAGTGACTCAGGCTATTTCGACCAACTGGAGTTTTTTAACGTGCACTGACATCGCACAGTACACGGGCCTCTAGAATTTCACCTCCAACGAAATTATACCGCAGCGACCGGGATCGAACGCACGCCTTTCGGGTAATCAGCCGAGCGCCATAACCACTGAGCCACCGCGGCGGCTAGATGGTAATGAATCATGCACACCATATAAGGACAGTGGAATCGGTTCCAACCGTAGTTTTGGCGGGAAAATAGAGAGAAGAATATTATACATTCATTGTAGACACCATTGCAGGCAACCTAAAGGTTCTTTCTTTCGTTCTTTAAGAAAGCCTTATTTTAACGACATTCGTAATCCAGTTCTTATGATTTACGTTTTTGTGTTATTTTTGATATTTTTGTTCTTGACGCATTTTGAAATTTTCTATTGACAAATCAGTTTGACGGCCAGCAGTTACGATTACTGAGAACGAAATCACTGGAAACTAAAACTGTGTTAGTATTTGTGGGATTATAAGCATACAGACGTCGCATATAAGGACGGCATGATTTTATTTTTTCTGCTGTGTACGAATTTAGCTTTGTATTTACCGTCCGCGCGGTATTAATGAACGTAAAAATGTTGGTGACTGCTGCCGCTGCTGCTAGTGACAAGACTTGTTATGTTCTGTGCGTACAGCAAGACACACACTGCAAAAGCTTTTTTGCACACAGTAAGGCGGTAAAGCTGAAGAGAACAGTGGTCCGCACGCTTACCCCACAGGGCCATAAATATTGAGAATCCAACGGTGGCCGGGTTATCAAACATGTACACGATCTGCGGAATAAATAAGAAAGAAAGATGATTACGCGGGTGGAGAACTATCGCGTGTTGCAATTCATTGTTTGTTTGTTTGCTAGATGCCGGCTCTACCTGCACTGAAAGATGCAGCTCGCTTAGGAGGCAGCAGCGGCACTCTAGTTTATTGCAACGACTCAGAAACAGAGGCCAACAGCCCCTACGGGTTATGCCCCTTTCGTTCATTCAGTTAAGCGGACACTGACCCCAGAAGCTTCCTCACCGTGATGCTTGGTTTTGTCTCATGGAAAAATTTACTACCAAAAAAAAACTTGACACTCAAAAAAAGAATGGTGTGGATAAGTGCGAACATTTTGCCGGACCTCTCATCAGCCCCTGACGCTAGAGGTGAGGTAATTTTCAAGAGAAAAAGTTTCGACGGTTGTGCCTTTATTGGTTTGTGTCCTCAAATAAACCGCGGGTATTTATGAGTCATTGTGAAATCGCAAGGCAGCAGAATGTCTCTACAGAACGTCTCGTCCATCGGAGCGGGGGCGAGAGAAAGGAGAGAGAAGAAAATAGAACTGGAAAACAAGACATGCCCGGTCGGCTACCATGGCTTGAGGGAAGCGGGAAAAAACAAAGGATGGGAGAGGAAGAGAGAAGAGACAAAATTATGTAAAGCGCCTTGCAGATATATTGTTGCATCAGAAGTCAACAATGAACGTTTTTGTGCCACAGAGTAAAGGTATTTCAGAAGTACAGGAACGTCTTTGTGCAGCATGGAATGGTAAGATTGCATGTGAAGAATCATGGCCTCCAAGAACAGTCATTTTCAGCAGGCTGAAGGCCATCCACGGACACATAGGCGGGGTGTCGAAAGGAAGACACAGGCAGAGCATATGTGGAACAGACTGCTCACATTTAAGACTTCCGCGAGCCGAGATGTATGTTGTTCAACTCGGATATGAATACGCTCTATAAAATTGCCATGCTCACTGGCAGCTCTAGAAAATTTTGTGCCTCACATGTGAATGAGAATAGAAGTCGAATGATATCCGTAGAAAAGAACTACCTAAAGACGAACACTATCCTCAACGGTGGCTCAAAGGGTTATGTCGAAGAGTGCATAGTAGCGAAAGGATTCGTCACTGCATAGCATCTACATAGGTGGGCATTTTGTTGTGGAAACGCAAGTCTCACTTACCTTGCTGAAGGTACACTTGGTGTAAAGGTAATCGTAAGTGCAGCGTTTCTTGCAGCCCGGGCACAGGACAAAGCTGCCGGCAATGTCAGGATCGCAGGTCTCAGCCCTTGCAAGAGGACAAACAAAAAGTAGCAAATAAGGCCAGTCAATAAATCAGCTCAATCGGCATTTGAAAGGAATATTAATCATTTAAGTTTTCGGTGAAAATGGACAATGCACGCAGATGACTGTAGTTATATTGAATTAGGCCCGTTTTGAAGGTCAAAGGCCACTTCACAGATACAGCGGAACAGCGTTATAACGAAAAAGGCTTAAAACGAAATATAACGGTTTATAAACTCCGAAGCCTATGCGGGCCGCGGAAAAAACAGGGATATGTTAACAAGGAACATTGCTGAAAAGGGCAGGAAAAGACTTGTTTAAATGTTTTAATTCCATTTTTTAGGCGTTGCAGGCGGTAAGGGACACCGTAGAAGTGTTCTCGGCGGAGATTCCGTATCGAGTATTTCGTCTGGATGGCTTCTCCGGGTGAGAATGAGTACGCCGAACACAACGACGCCAGCACTCATCAGAAGCAGGATTAATGTGAGCTGTGTTGTACTCAGCCAACGCAGCCGCAGGTAAGGCTTTTGGCACTCGACAGACGTGGCCAAGGTAACCGACGCCTATAACGGGCCAAGGGCTGTAACAAGGAAATGTCCGCGCATCTTCCGCTTCGTTACGACGAGGCTAAGCTCTGATTAGTACAGAAGGTCGCTGCGAGCTTGTAAACTTAGATTAACTTGCGGAAAACACTTATCGGCCGTCTTTACAGCCAACTGTAAAAAAGGCCCAACTTTGCTTCACTCTTACTGACCTTCACCGCTTTTTTTTCATACAAAGACAATAGATGCTTTTACGGATTCCGCCTGAAGGGGTGATTTAACTTGAATTTCTTCCACCTTGATATTCGTGTCAATCGTTAACAGAGAAAGCAGCTATGAAAGGTCATCATCAGTTTTTTTTTCTCTCCTGTACACGCTTGGACGCGGCCGGCCTGTCAGCGCAAATCCTGTTTCCGTCTACTCACGTCGGTGTGTTCGTGGCCATCTCGAAGATGCCGTAGAGCGTTGTCATGACTCCCACCACGGCGGGCAGAAACAGCATAGAGGTGTAGAATCCGAGCCAGGCAAAGTACAAGCCTGTCTTCTCGCCGAAGTAGCGCCTGCGAAGTGTGAACCTCTAGCTATAGAGCGCCAAACTTCTGCATCTTGAAAGCGGTTTTACCTTCAAAAGAGCAAGCCCTTCAAGCTTTGTGTGCAGTATTTAGTCTTAAAGTCATGAACGTTTGGGAGATATAAAACAAGAAAAAAAGATAGTTCTTGAAGTTGACCGGAACTGATTCGTTGGTTATTGCGCATGACATAATACTCCTGATGAAGATCAAGCAGCAAATTACACACACGCGCACAGCGCACTCTCAACCCTGTGTCATGAGAATATAGGGATGCTCACTGTACTTCAGAGAGTCATTTGCTTCAACAGTGCAGATGTCAACTCCGTCAAGAGCAGATCTTCTGGCTCAGCAAAGGAAGTGATGGGAGAGGAAAAGATCTGATTTGCGGGTTAAAACAGCTCACAAAATGAAGCCGATATTGTAAGCCGGGAGTTTGCACAAAATTGAAGATGCTCGTAAATAAATGACAAAAGCTGCTAAAACGCGATTTTTTTTTCGCCCAAAGGGCAATGGTGGAGCGCGCAAGCGAAGCAGCGCGACTCAGTGGAGCCCTGGACTAGGGGCCCAACCCTGCTTTGAAGGTCAAGAGTCTGCAGCGATGCAGACGAAGACCGAACGCTAAACCCTTAATGGACCAAATAAAGTTTTCTTCTCTCTCTCTTTTCTCCCGTTAACCATTTAAGTACTGCAGTTACTCTGCATCCGCTCATATTTTATTTTGTTCAGTAGAATTCCAGGCATAATAATTGGGAATCAGGCTTGCTTTAGATGCCTTGGAGAAGCCAAAATATTCATTTCAGAGAAAAATGTTTTCACGTTATAAGCAGGCCTTAGTCTGTTTATATAAGGTACATCGACAATAGCTTAGCCTCCACAGTAAACAGTGTTTGAAGCGTGAAATATTTAAGGGCACGAAATACTAGCCTGATGAGAACCAGTGGTTGCTCCTTGTACCACGCTGCAGGACGGGCCCATTCGCTGTATAGTAACTGCAGGAGGAAAAATCAAAGTTAGAATGTAAGTGCACCGCACAGCAGTAGTTCAGTGCTCGTTCGAACCAAAGCACGTTGCTATGCCATGTTAAATGCCATTCATGATCAAACCAATATACCCTCCGTTCAGTGGGAGCCTCCGTAAGGGGGTCGAATGCCCCCCTGCCGCACGGACCCTGCGCGGAGAAGTATAGATAAGAATGAAAAACTGAATCAGTTTTGAGGAGTAGTTCAAGATGGAATAGATCGTGAATTGCGTTACTTATCACACATTAAAATGCGGCTGACTGCCGCCGTGTAGCGAAAGAAGATGGCTATGAAGCGTTTTCAAATCTTAGCACTTGAAACAAAGTTCATAGCTTGAACGAAAACCTCAGCCGCCGCTTTAAATTGTTGCTCAATTTGGTCTTGCCCCGTCAGCAGATAGTCGTCCCTGGTTTGCTCATCTAGTAGAGGCTTCAGTCATGGTTTTGATGTCCTGATAAGTTTTCTTCAAATGCGAAGATTTGGAAGAATTACTTAATTATCTTTTGTAGCCCTTTGTTGACGCTCAAGCTAGTGGTAATTAATTCTCAAGCAGTGCGAAAAGTTGAGCATGTTGTTAGTGGCTCATGACGGGTAATTTAGAGCAAAATAAAGGTCGGAAGACGTAAGAAAGCCACGCACGACGATCGGCATCCTTCATGCCCATCCCTAGTTTTTCTTTTCTTCTGCTTATTATCTAAATGTCAATTAAAACTTGTTGCAGGACAAAATATTAGGAAACCAATGACTGTTGAGATATCGGTTATTAAGCATTCCCAAAGTTTTCGGGAAAACTGACTGAGTAAGGCACTTTGTGCGTGCTGTTAACTTGTGGGAACAAAAGAGACCTCCGGCCAACTGTCCTCCAAGTGGCAGTGAAAAGCAGCGTGGAATAAGAATCAACGCTAGTTGTGGACACTTACATCATGCAATGGGTAGGCTGCCAAGTAGACCTGTTCGTTCAGCAGCCTGTAAATGCCTGAAATAGCAAAGACGATGAACGCGAGCATTGAGCGTTTTTTGGACCCGAAAATGCCCTACCGCGCGAGGGGCGCCAAATTTTGGTTAGGCACAACGAAAAGTTAGCTTAGCTTCTTGAGAACGCTACTCAGCCGGGTTTTGTGCTAGCAATCGCCGTTTAGTGATGTTCCAAAAGTTCTTTGTTAACGTTAAACTGAAATATAAAGACCACGCGCTCAGCATTATTATACTTTGCCTACAGCATAAACATTAAAGTATTCCTTTTCATTTTATGTCGCTACTACATTCATGAAAAAACTTATAGCGCTTGACAAAAGCTTCGCAAAGAAGCGGACTACACAGGCGCTATTTTAATTTTTTTTTTCACAAAAAAGCACCTGCCTAGATCACAACAAGTCACTACCCACCACAACGCTTAACTTACATCCATGGCATCCAGAAAACCTTCTCTTTGCTTGGCAGCGATACAGAGGGAATGTTCATACAAATATCTCTCAGTTTTCTAATGTGTCTAGCTGCCACTATCATACCTGATAATTTGCTTTCAACTCCTGCCTATGAATTTGTATTATTTGAAAATAGAACTTGAATCACCTGGCTTGCCCTCCTTACAGCGTTCGGATACCGAGCAGCTACCCTGATTACGTCCATGTAGGCAAGTACAAATTTCACAACAAATAAATTAAAATAGGCTGCCCTATTTCTTTAGGAGTTCAGATGAGCAGAATAGCCTGCTGACTCGCTATTATTATTTCACTATGGTATAAGCAATATACAAAGACGAGAGGACAGAATACATAGAAGCACTGACTTGCAACGGTTCCAAAGAATTTACTTTCATACTTTTATTACCGTCTATCTCATGGCACCACACTTCAGAACACCCTTGGAGTAAGTGAACAAAATAAAGGCTTAAGTGAAGTTTTCCTCGCCTTTTTGTCGATCGTTGTCATCGTACGTCGTCCGCATAAGGACTTCCCATGCAATCCGGCTCCTAATCGCTTGCGAGAAAATCGTGTCTTTATTTTGTATTATGTACCTGCGAAGGCAAAGCAAGATGACTGAAAATACAGCTGAGCTACTGGACTTCTCCGAACATTATCTTGCTATATACAGCGTAGCTGCTTGAAAGTATAGTGAATTCGGCTTTGAAGATTTTAATTATCTAGTTTAGGGGTTGTAACGCACAATGTTAATTTGTAGCGGCAGTGGTAATGTTGGCATGGGTGGAAAAGGCAGTTTGGTACGCAACTGTAAAAACGGAACCTTGTTGGATAAATATTGCCTGATACGTTCATGAGTGTTGAAACGCAGCTACTTTCCCATTATCAAGAACATCACCATAGAAAATCAGTCGTGAGAAATTTTTGCAGTCGTAGTTGTTGGCGACAGCAATGGATTGCGGCTGCTTTCACAAAGTTCTCTGAACTTATAAGCAACCAAGCGCATCTCATTTCACGTCCATGTTGGTGGTAGAAAATTGTAATTAGTAAATGTTGTGTCAGAAAAAGTTGTACATCAAAGCTTCTGCATATACCGCTGCGGTTAATGCTTTCTTGTCTTTTGTGAACCTAGGGGTTGATGACGTCAGAAGAATACATGGTCACGTGCGCTAGTTGTGATACACGACGTCACACATGGCGAGCACGGACACACAGCGCACGATAAAGAACGAGCAATAGAGGTGCTTTTGCCATCACGTACGTTGCATCGGTGACACACACTCACACACACACATCGATGCAATAACAGGAAGCGAGACACACATCAGGTACACTACGTCTATGGAAAGCTGGGCTATCTACGTGATAGGCGAGCAATACGTGGGTACCATAGAGGAAAGGCCGGGGTGACTACGGCGGGTGTGCTACAGTTACCACTTGGAGCAGATGGCACGTCAGCCACTTTTCTTATCCTTTCGCCTGCAAAACAGAGCGTTTAGAAATGGTCTAAACATATTCTGGTAACAAATGGAATACGCTTGGTTCTAATTAGTGCTCAGTAGGGTCCAGCTCCGTTCCATCTTAGTTTCAATTGTTTTCCTTAAATAGAGTTTGTCAAGGAAAGGAACTCAGTGATGCCCTTATCCTGGCTCGTGCTTGGGGTACTTACATCCCCAAGCACGAGCCACAGCATGCCTTGCAACTGGACTCTTTTGAAAGGCCTGATGGCATTGTGCTGGATGGTCGTAAATACCGCTATTCCAGTAGCACTTCTAAAACTACCCCTGGACGTCTATCGAAGTTTCGTGAATGAATAGGAAAGAAATTTCGAAGGGAGTGTCTTCGTAAAGGTAGCAACACCCACCTCCAAGAGGTTTTCGTTTTTTTTCTGATGGTAGGAAAGCAAGAAAGATGTCAATTGTGCGAAGAAGCACAGCGCGTGCAGTGTGCTGTGGGGAGCGAAACGATCTGCAAACGTTAATTTTTAGATGATAGAGCAAAACTGAACCAAGAAACTTGCAGCGTGTTGCGCGCTACAAGAAGGACGCCTGCGACAGAGCATAGCCAACATCCTTGCTGGCTCAGGACAATGATGTCTTTACGTTGCACAACTGCAGTCGTTGCTGATTACGCTCTACGCATCACAGCAAGAAAACCACACAGAAGTGAGTGGTGACACTGCACGAAAATATTTTGGTTTTTTGGAACTGGTTCCAAGAGTGTTACATTGGTACAAGAGTATTACATTGGAGATTCCAACGTTGCACTATTTCAAGATGAGTTCTGGACCTACCTAAGTATGTTACATATTACGGGAAGAGAATTTAACAGCTTTCAGTATACAGCCGTTCTCTATAAACAGCAACATGGGACCAGTACGCGTCTATTACGTTTTAAGCCTAACATGGCGGCATGCCACCTGCTCCATCGCATGCGTGCACGTGAAACTCGACGCACTTACGACTGGGTTTCTTCCTCATCGTCTCTGTGCGACCAATGAGTATGCGCGCAGACCAGCGTCACCGGAAAGTGGCAGTGGAGAGGAGGAAGCGTTACTCACCCGAAACCGCGCAATGTGCAATGACGCTCATTATCTAGAACAGTTTCGATAACTTTGCACTGCTGCTTGCTGCAAGGGCAGTTTGGGAACTCCTGCATTAAACATACTTAAGCAGCTGCACAGCGCTACTGGAAAGGTTCCGTGTCTGCTATAGAGCCATAGTAAAATAGTAATACTCTCCTATTATAGTGGCTACTACTGGCGGACATTATAAAAGGAAGAAAGCAAGCAGTACAGCAGGAAATAACTGAAGCAGGAAGAAAGAAAAAACGGTCCGAACATAACACATGCTCTCTGTTAATTTTCATCTTCCTGTTGAAAATGTTATTAGGGTTGATGTACTTTTTAGCACTATGAAATGTAAGACTGACTAATATTCAGCATGAAAACGTGTTTTTCATCCTTGCAGTGTTATAAACATGTTTTGGATTTCAATATTTATTTATATGCTTTCAATTCTTGAAGAGAGGGGACACCTCTGTAACAGACGAATACGCCACAATGTCACGAAAATGAAGCCAAAGCAACAACACTGAAATAATTATTAATCGATTCAATGAAACCCCAGACATTCAATTACATGCTTGTAAGTAATGGGCGAAGGTTCTGGTTCTATGGCTTATTTTAAATTCAAGTTCTGACTGAGTAATAATGCACCAGTTTAACCAATTCTATTCTTGTGGAACTCGGCGGGCAACAAAAAATGAAACACAAAAGATATTGCAGTGACAGAAAAATTCTTGTCATGTACCTACGTGTCGAGAATTCCTATTTAAAATGAGGCGATTGAATTGGGCGGCCTGAACACCTCAATTCAATAAATGCAAATAGAAATGGTAGATCAGGTCCACAAAAATCTTTGTGGCTTTTAGTTGGAGAAATCGTTGCAATCATGTTTGCAAAAAAAGTAAATATTTTCAATGCTAAAGCATACAGCAAGCTTTTTTCCTGAACAAAATACGGCCCTAGAAGAAACGGCTTTGTGTACATTCATCTATTGCAGGCAACGTATGGTGACGTACTCACTTACAGGTAGCTGCAAAGGTTAGCTTAGCCCTTTTAGGTGCCATTTTTTGTTTTGTTCAGAAATAATTATTTTTCCGCCAACACAGTATATTCAGGGGTCAAGAAAACTAATTTGTTAATTTTTTAGCACAAAAATCTAGCGGGTAAGTTTCTCAAGGATATGCAAAATTGCTCACAAAGGGCCAGATTGCTTAAAAACAGCAAAATCTAAATGCCCGGATTTGCCAAGTAAGCACCCGAGGGATCGTGAAATTACTTTCTTTTAAAGATGCTCTTTACGCTCCACATTGCACAAAAACATCGAGGGTATTACTGGCGGCAAAATCTGTCTGCACAAAAATGGCGGATGACGTGCTACCGAGCTCACTCTTTAGTGAAATATTACTTACTGCGCTCGCACTATGGCACTAAAGAGCAACTTAGTTTTGACAAGAGTGATGCTAAATTCGACTGAAACAATGAAATGGCTCCTAGCTGCAGCACACTCTCAGAAAATGCTGTGAGTTTGCCGTCTGCACAATTGTGTACAAGGCGTCTGAAAGGGGTAGATGCGTTTTTTTACAATTCCTAAACCATGCTAGAGATTCAGTGAAAATAGAGTGCAATCAATAATGCTTGCGCAGTTCATTGGTGGCGGTTAGTTGGTGATTATACGGGCAAGTTCATAATTATCATCAGCCTGACTTCAATCAAGACAAAGGCCTCTCCCCTACCTCTCTAACCGTTTCCTTAGCCAGCTGCAGCCATCTTATCCAGGCAAACTTCTTTTTGCCGCCAAATGCTAGGCATGCCTTCTGTTGGTATCCAGTCCGTTACCCTTAACGACCATCGTCATCTTGCCTTCGCATTACATGCCCTTCACAAGCCCATTTGTTCCTTTTGATTTCTACTAGGATGTCATAAACCCGTGTTTGATCCCTGACCAACCGTGCCCTTTTCCTGTCATTTAACTTTACACCTAGCACTTTCCTTTGTATAGCATGCTGCGTTGTCTTCAAATTAAGTTTCTCTTTTTTCTTTAACCTCCACATTTCTGACCCATAGGGGAACGCCAAAGATATACGCAGGTAAGCATATCTTTCTGATTAAAGGTTTAATTCCTACTTTTGGTGTGATGCCGGTCATAGACTGTGCAGGTATTACCTAGAGAGTAACCTGGCGCCACAGTAAATGCAAAGTTTCCTTAATCCACCGCGGGAATGCCGGGAATGCGAGGTTTCGTGTTTGGCATGGCTAGTGTTGGGCCGAAAACGCAAATACTCCTTCAAAATCGGTAGCTGCGCCACAGCGTTATCCTCTTCGTGATTTAAATGATATATTATTCACTTTAATAAATTAAACTCAAGTGAAGTTCGGTTTTACGCAGGCACAGAAACTTTCACATCATTTCTTGATGTTTGTCTCGAGAAGAGTCGCATTGCTAGGGATAAATTCAAGTTATAACGCGATAGTATTAAAGACCAAGTTTCACAGAAAAATTCAGCGTCCGCGTCGTGAGCAAACAACCACGAAAATCACGAGCCTGACTCTCGCAGGTGGCGTCCAGAGAGCAGCCTAGGAGGCAGGTGGGCAACCTAGTTCGCGTCACCTTGCGGCGTCACCCCAGCCTGCCCACTGGATTGTGAGCAAACTGCCCACCATGGCAGGTGGCAGTTGAAATAATGATTGGTCGCTCGGGAAATAGCAACCTGGGCCGCACAAGCTCCACCGGTGAGAGCACCTTCCATCGCAGGGCATTGGCGCATCGCTTAACCGCTGCACTACTGCGCCAGGAGGGGTATGAGGACTCGCAGGTATCTACGCACGTAATGTAGAGAATGACCTTCTGCATATATGGGAATTAACCATTACGGTACCGCGCCATACCTTTAAGGCTGAGGTTAGGTGTCCCACCAGTTTTTCTGCCCAATAATGGCCACACAAACCAAGCACAAAACCTCATCTTCTCGGCATCTTGGTGGATGAAGTGCAGTGTCACCAGTTTTCTTTCTATGGTGAAACTCTACGATGCAGGCTTCTGCTCGGCGGTTTCCTTCGCTTCTGCCACCTGGCGTGGAATCGAGTTTCGTGTTTTAATTTCATGATTAGCGCCAATTCTGCACTGTTATCAATAAGAAAAGGACAGCCATTTTCTCTTCTCTTTCTCCTTATTATCTTTCCTTTACTGCGCAAGAGCATTGTCAAAGCTCTTCTTCTGCTTGAATTATCGGCCAATTTCGCTGCAAGCGGTTGCTGCTACGTCCCTTTGCTCGCAGCTTTTATTGACCAATTCTCATGTTATTCTTCTTTAGCTAAATACGTGCCTTTTATTTCCTTCCGCTTGCATCGCTGGTATTTAGGGTTTCAGCAAAATGGCGTTTACGTTGAAAACCGAATAAAGCTCTATGAATGGAATACGTGACGACGAGACGATAATGAAGGGATAAATAATTCTTGTACTTGACTGCAAGATTTTTATGCTGGTGCTCTTTTGATTACAGGTCTGGTTGGAATGGGGGTGAAGGCGAGATGGAAGGGATAAGACACTTTAAAAAATAACGTACTTTCACAGACACAGTTGAAATATGAGCCCGTGCATACTCCAACAAGAAAAAAACTGTTACTGGTTCTGGATAACATTTATTTCATTCTTTACTACGAACGTAAACACTGCTTAACTTCATGACTTCGAAAATAGGTGTCAAGTTGAAAAAAAAAAAAGATTTTTTCATAACACATGCGCGCGACTTGAAAATTGCACCAGAGGTGAAAAATAACAAACTAGTTTCTGAGTGCCACCTCGCCATATTAAGGTGGTCACAAATTTGTTGAGAGGGCTTGCAAAAGGTACTTGTTTTCTCTTCTGATTGCGCATGCCAACTTGAGGTACTCACATATGCTCTCGCTGACGAACAAACTCGGCGTTGAAGTACTGCTTTTCGTCGGGTATAAGCTCCTTGTTGTAGGGGAACGGGGTCCACATCTTGGCCCATATCGCCTCCAGAGCATTGGGCTTACTTTCGTTTTCAATCTCGGTGGATTCGTCTCCGAGCTGTGAAAACCAGAAGCACGTCAACAGTCGATCCACAGGTCAGTTCAAGTAAATAGTAACAGCTAACCTATCGTTACATCTAGGAGTCCACAAACGTAACAGTGGTGGGCAGAGCACATGCGAGCAAAAAATAATTTTTTGCCTGGGGAACTGCGTATAGAAATATTGGCCGGAATAACATATGGCCCTGCATTTTCCCACATGTACACACTGAGGCAATCTGAGGGATCGTAAAAAACTTGCGATGATGGTGGCAGAATTTTGCGCGTTAAATTTTTATTAGAAGGTTTGAAAAATGAAAGCGGGTTATCACGAGAAAAAAATAACTAGCAACTTGAAGTTCCAGCCCGCGAACCTTGTAGATTTACTTGTGCTTACCAGAAGAAATGCAAGTGCATGCACACACGCAACAAACACAAAAACATACTCTTTGTCTCTGCTGAAATTAACGCGTAAATAACTTATCGTTGGCTCAGAAGTCATGCGAGGTCGAGTTGCTGCTACCTGTGGCCACTGTAGTTATACGTTGTGCGTGTCACAGTTTGTGCGTGCGTTGTGCGTGTCAACACCGTCAGGTTTGCGGGAATTTACATGATGTGCAGCAGTGCTCAACTTTTATTATTCCTAAATTCATGCGTTGAACAGTGCTTCACTGAAAATTGCACATATCCAGTAAAAACCCTTCAGAACACCACGTTTGCTTTTTAGCCACATAATGGGGCACTTACGGCTTCTGAAAAACTTTAAATCGGTGTTGGGCAAGAAGAACTACCATCCTCACCTTTAGAGACCTTTTTGTCATTATGGACACCGTTAGTGCGTCACTATACGGCTGAATATCGAACCATGTGGTCCGCAGACTTTTGACAAAGGGTGCTGCTGATATGCCACGTGTGCGATAATCATTCCCTTTCTTCGTTGGTGCCGTAGACGTTAAATCACGGGTATTGATCGCATCCCTTCTTTTATAGAAAGCTTGTAGTATTGCTCTTTGTAGCTGCGTTTGCACCATTTCTAGATCTCATGGCTTTCTCGGGGAAAGAGAAGAAAACAACTCTTGCAGTGATGAGCCAGATGTCCCTGATGCCTTCAAGATAGTAATATGCCAGAGCGCATGATATTGCCATTATAGCTTAGTTTAACTTGTTGTTAGAGCCCCGTCCTGTCTTACCAGTGTAAAATCTTGTGCAGGAAGGTGGGAATGGTAGCTTATATTGAAGTCAAAGCAGTTGTTAGACAAACAACCCTTGTGATTAAGGTAAAATTCATTGTATCGCAGGTTTTTATGTTAACAATGGTGCCCTACGGCCGGTACGCATGGTATACCGGGTTTGACCACTTGAAGCTGCGTATGGTCTGTGACAGGAACCGTAATGTAAGGCTCCGGAAGAGTTTCGACCGCCTGGGATTCTTCAGCGTGCAGTGACATCGAACAATACGCGGTAGTTTTCACATTTCATATCGAAAGAACCACGGCGGCCGCGTCCAGGATTTTATCCCACGTCTTCGGGTCCAGAAGCCGGGCCCCATTGGCGATTAGTATTCCATGTATTATCTTACAGATACGAGGATAGTCACATGTTAATGAGACTAGGGGTAATAAAGAACGCGTGTGACGAATGAAGTCCTTATGAAGGCGATGATTTGTTTTTATTAGAAAGGAAGCAGTGCTAACTTATTCGTCGCATCAAGTCTCATAGCAATGGAGGAACTAGGCTAGTGAACTTTCCTTCTTGCTCAAACTTACGAATAATGATTAGCCCACTTTACGGAGTCTCAGCATACAAATAATCCTTCGTCGAGTGTGTGAGGATGCGGCGCTTTGTGGGTGGCTGACAATAACTGTGCAGTTGATGTCGTTCAAGCAAGCATAGTCGTCCAAGCTACGTTTACCATCAGTTCAAAACAGCTTGTGCTTACATTTGCAGAGTACTATTCATTCCTTATGATAAGTTTAATCGGAAAGCATATCCGCTTCATACACGGCAGTGATGTTTGCAGGACCCCAATTTCTCGGAGGGGCACAGTGTTGACTTTCAGCGACCTTTACTTTGCTGCGAAGGCAAGTGGTATAAGTTCTGATGCGTTTTGGTTTCTATGGTGACAGAAAGGACACCGTTGACGTTGCACTACGGAACGGTGGCCTTCCAAAGTAAACTATTAACGATTTAACATGCTATACATAGATAATGATTTGTCGTGAACTACCATGAAGCTAATTTCTCGCCTCATTCATCCGACGAGCACATAAATTAACCAAATAAAAGCAACTTAATCGAGTCATGAGACAGCCACTCAATGTTTAGAATGAACTACACCCAGGGTAATCAAATTATTAGTTTGTGTACGCGCATATTGTCCTCTATGCAGCTCTCTTTCGGGCCATTATTTGCCCAGCAGGACATCTGTATATGTCTCGAGTTTTTGGTTTCTTGGAAGTGCCGATTGCTCGGTAGGCTGGAACAGCCTTGTCCACGCCTCGTTTCGAGCCAAAGCCGGGCACTCCAAGTTATAGTGCATTTGCATAGCTAAGTGTTGGTAGCTATTACATAAATGAGGGGCCAAAGTAATAAACTCCTTTTAATTTTATTAGGCAATGGAAATCAGTCCTGACCTCGTGCGTACATGTCACGAAGTTGTATTCATGCATGTTGTGCCGTCAAAATACACTCGGCACGATTAAACATCGCACTTGCTTCATCGTACTCAACATGAAGGCGCGGTACTTCGTGACCAACTTCAGCTGGCAAAAACTGATTGAGGAGCAACTTACACACGGATTTCAGTGCGCCTAGTGGGCAGTGCTGCAGTGTACGCGGTGTGAGTGTGAGCAGTGCTTGTGGTTCACGGTGCACAAGAGTTGGGAAGAGTCACCTACCCAGGCCGAAGTATTTCTGGGTCTCCTCGACGCTGTGCCGATGTTCGGCTAATAGCAGCATGGAGCAAAAGATGGCGTGGGAACAGACACTCTCAACGCGCGCTGCAATGGCAGACGCAGCCGGCGAACGACATGGAACTGCATAAAGTGCTTATTGCGCAAGCTCACATACTATCCGCTATTGATATGCTGCTGATTCACCTACGATGTAAGAAACGCGGTATTCACCACACACTTATAAGGACCGCGTGCTGAGAATCCGCGTTAGCGAGGGGTTGCCTAGAATCTAAAGAGAAGCAATGAAACACGGGAGCAGAACAGCAGCTTCACTTTCTGGACAGTTTCCTGACTAGTGGCAAATACTTGATAAAGGCACCGCCATACCATTACAATATATTGTTGCCAACCATTAATTGTTTCTAGTTTTCAGTAATTACTCTTTGTGAACCCAAATATTATCAGCGGTGGCCTCTGTAAAGACGCGTACTTCTTAAATCCAACCAGCGTGTCAAACACTGTGTTATTACAGTGTTGCGTCTGCTTTCAATTTGTAATAATTTTACACGGCTACCAAACACCATGACACGGAGTACAAGCTTGCGTTCTTTGATAAGTCACAGGCCTCTGGTGAGAACAGACATAAGTGGCACGTCTAATCTCGTATCGATGTCCGTGGCCATCCAGCTAACGAGATCGAGCCATCAAGCCGAAAGAATCGTACGTTTTGAATACAGCGCTGACGAGGTGAACAGACATTTTGACGCCACTCTGGCATCAAATCGTCGATGTGCTTTGTAATGAAGTTTCCCGAAACGCTCTTGGGCTCGAACATGCACACTGTTAAACTACAGGGTCATTAGAGTGATGTTTACTTTTTGAACTAGTCCGAAACTATCGTCTCGCTCCTTTGAAGGCATGAAAGTACCCCGCTATTATTAGTTCCATGTGGAATGGACAAGTTTATTATTTTTGCGCTTGTTGCAAATGCGAATGCGAGAGCATTGCAGCCATAATTAATGCAGAGTCATGCTCCATTTCGGACTAGGGTGAGAAAACGACCTAAAATAAAGGGTACATGAAAGTATAAAATAATTGGCGTTCAGTAAATGAATTCGGCATGTTTTGATTTGCTTGTTATTGACTTGCAAAACCGAACATACCTACGAATAGAAGTGAGAACACAACCGGCATGCGCATCTGTTTTTTGCCAACAATTTAAGCAACCTTCGGGTTCTCCTTCACCATGCACGCAAGTACCAGATTATGGATATAACAATGTATATGTTTTCTGGTATACATCCACTTAGTGCGCTTCTGTTAGTAGTTGAAAATAAAAATACAGAACACAATTATTTTTAAATAGTTAGGTACTCGCTGTTATTCTTCGATTTGTTATGTCGGATAAAGGAATAAAACTCTAGCAGATATATTTTTGTACTCACGAATTTCATGTCTGGGAGGATCGGTTTCTCACCCTTGACAACGGTTACCGTCGGGAACGAGACCGGTTTGCCTCTTTTCTGAAAAAAAAAAGAAGACCCAATATGTAACGGACAGGATGCAGCACATATTGAAAGAGCGCATTCTTTCCAGCAGTTCTATAAAGGTTTAGGTTAATATCTATAAATCAGGGTAACGAAACAAATCCACAAAAATGGTTACCAATGTGATCGCAAAGATGCAAAGTTACTGATGAAAAAGGCAAGGAGTGTAGAACAACTATCAAGCCTGCCGGCTTTGCTTTCTGAAGCATCACGTGACTAATGATGCTAAAATCAGTGGCACGAGATGATAGTGGGCTGCCGTTTCTCAATCTTCAAAAGTAAAATTTTTGCAGTGTTTGGCGACGTCGACGTTGTACCAAATTCCGGATGTAATCAATTTGACGTCATGCTATCGAATAGTGTTTCGTCTAATTCATGAGACAGTGGACTAACAAGTGTGCGAGCCAACCTGGCAAAAGTGATACCTCACACTCTCAGTTGCCTTTTTTACGCTCGGCCTAATCTCACGGATACGTCATGCAGGGGATAAAAAATTAATAGCTAAAAAAGGCACATATGAGAACTATTTCAGAGAGCCGTGATATTCCTTCTTTTTGTCTTCCTCCTTCCCTCGTTTCTTTCCTTCCCTTCCCCTCTCTCGCGGCTTGCGGATTTCTAGCACTACAGCGGGCTTCAGTTACACGACGATTCATGCCGGACTCATAATATAGGTCTACTCCTAAGCGATATCTTAATATTCATATTAAAAGTTTTTACGAACTTTTTCATGCCTCCGATGAATGGCTTATGCAAATTTGCGCTACCGCTATCACTGGGATCAGTTACAAGGTAAGAATCGAATTTAATCGAGTAAAACGAATCATTATAGCATACAAGTGTCAGGAGCATCGCTAACGCAACCAGCTCTCTCTCTCTCTCTCTCTCTCACACACACACACACACACACACACACACACACACACACACACACACACACACACACACACACACACACACACACACACACACACACACACACACACACACACACACACACACACACACACACACACACACACACACACACACACACACACACACACACACACACACACACACACACACACACACACACACACACACACACACACACACACACACACACACACACACACACACACACACACACACACACACACACACACACACACACACACACACACACACACACACACACACACACACACACACACACACACACACACACACACACACACACACACACACACACACACACACACACACACACACACACACACACACACACCACACACACACACACACACACACACACACACACACACACACACACACACACACACACACACACACACACACACACACACACACACACACACACACACACACACACACACACACACACACACACACACACACACACACACACACACACACACACACACACACACACACACACACACACACACACACACACACGAACCGATCTCGACAATGGCGCAGTAAAGCAAGCGAAAAGAGCAAGACGTGGCCGCAAGTGCGAGGGGAGCTCGAGCTATAAGCTCGCGTCACCCCGAAAGAACAGAAACAGCTGGTCGCAGTGCACGCTTCACGGGACAAGGGAATTTGTGTTTTGACTCGCTTGCTAGTGGCTTGTCAGTAAAAAATAACGCTTCTCGAACGGTAAATATGCTTTGTTATTTAAGCAAGAAAAATGCGCTAAAAAGGACAGGGACAAGAAGAGCACAAGGACGGTCTGTACTCGTGACTGTTTTTATTGATGGTTCAGGGGATAACTGCGTAAGCGATATGTCGATAAAATTGTATACAAAAGAAAAAGGTTGCTGGCATATGCGCTTTAGGCAATGATTTGGCAATCATAGATGTATAAATATGTGTTTCTTTCTGATAAATTCCGTCGAGAGTATGCGAACATCCTTGTGCTCTTCTTGTCCATGCCTTTTTTAGTGCATTGCCCGTGCTTAGATATGTACGACCGACTCGCCGAACAACCTGCACTCTTATACATATGCACTGGTGGTTCTAACAAGTGCGTATTGCATCAAAAAACCTAAAACGTTACGTGGAAGCGTATTCGAGACTCATAGGAAGAATGCGCTATCCAAATAAATCGAGCCAGGACGAACAGATCAATCCGAGAAGGTTACTTGCGTGTACGACCTTTGTTCGCAAAGTTACGAGACAGTACAGTAAAAAAAATGCGTTTAACATTGAAATCATTTGTGCAGCACCACTTCGAAATAGTCTCTATAGACAGATTCCAACGCTTCTTCAGGTCTTGGAAACAGTTGGAAAACGCTTCTTTTGGCAGGGCTGTCAACTCCTTTGTCGTGGCGTTTCGAATGGCCTCCTTGCTCCCCATCCAGTGACCTTTTAGGGCTCTCTTCACACGAGGAAACAGGAAAAAAATCGCATGGGGAGAGGTCAGGTGAGTGTGGCGGTTGGGGACATACAGTATTGCTGTGCTTGGCGAGAAATTCTGCCATGCTGAGAGCAGTGTGCGACCTTGCTTTATCGTGGGGAATGCTCAATTGTCCAGATGCCCATAAGTCAGGGCGACGGCGTCGCAGTGCGTCACGCATGTGTTGGAGCACGCGGATATAAAACTCCTGATTCACCGTCTGCCCTTGTGGGACGAACTCGTGGTGTATGGCATCTCTGGCATTGAAAAAAAAACTACCAGCATCGTCTTTCTTTTGGTCTTCTGTCGCCGCACCTTTCTCAGCATCGGAGATCTTGTGGACCGCCATTCGGCGATCTTCCTCTTTTTTGAGGATCATATTAAAACACCATGTTTCGTCTTCAGCAATGATGCTATCGACGAATGCAGCATCCTTCTCTGCCTTGGAGAGAAAATCAGCGGTCACTGAATCCCGCGTGTCCTTCTAGTCTCTGTGCAAGGGTGTGTGGCACAAGTCTGGCATTCATCTTTCGTTTCCCCAACTTCTCACGCATAATTTTGTGGCATGTTGTCTTACTAATCTCGAGAGCATCTGATAGCATGCGGACTGTAATGGTGCGGTCTTGCTGTACGATTTCCCTGATCCGAGCCGCGTGGTTTTCATTCCATAAGGTTGAAGGGCGTCCCTGCCTTGTTTCGTCTTCCATGGATGTTCTCCCCGAAACTAACTTCTTGTGCCACTCGAAAACTCGCGCCCGCGATAGTGTCTCGTTGTCGTAAGCGTCCCGAAGGAGCTCATACGTATGCGTGGCTGTATTGCCAAGCTGCGCACAGAATTTTATGTTTACACGCTGTTCGAGGTGGTCGTCCATCTCTCCACATTCACTCACAGTATAATGCGCAAACGACTACTGACAACATATTTTTTTAAATGTAGTGTCATCTAGCGGCTGCCACCGCAATTAGCATAAATAGGTCAGGTTAGCTCGAAAAGATGGCACTACACATACACACCAACATTTGTTTTGGGAAACCATTTCTAGAGAAGAAAATAAATTAGTCTTGAAACTGCGGAAAAAGGTTGTACTTGATGGAGTGGGGAAAGCAAATAGCATTAGCGTGCAGTGGCCTGACTGCATCTCACGTCACAGTAGTCACCTTTAGCATACCGTGTGCCGTGTTATGATACATCTTTATCATGCGTGTACCGCGTTATCGTTACCGGTACGGTAGTAGTACCGGTAGCCCGCGTAACCAATGCGCATGTGCAAATCGCCTTGACGGCGCTAGGTAGCGCCAGGCACCCGGCAGCCGAGCGCGCCTGCAGCATCGGGACCAATCAGCTCGTGCTCACCGGCGGGGGGCGGGCTCCCGATACTCCGCTAACGGCAACGGTAACACATTACACGGTATGCTAAAGGTGCCTATTGTTACAGTTACCGGAGTACCGGTAGCCCGCCCAGAGTCGGTGCGCTCGCGCTGATTGGTCCCTATGCTGCTGGAGAACGCGCAGCTGCCGGGTACCTGGCGCCATCTGGCGCCCTCGAGGCGATCTGCGCATCCACAATGGCGGCACTCGGGCTCCCGGTACTACGGTAACTGTAACGTTAACACGGCACACAGTTTGCTAAAGGTGTCTACGGCCACGTGCGTTAGAACTTTCGCGTCGCGCCAGCTCACTTCTCCTGCGTTCGACACGCTCGCGCTTGCGTAATGCCCACTCCCATTCCTTCCACCTCGTCTGGTAGTGGCGAAAACGCTGCGACAGAAGCCCGTCATGCACGGCTGCCGTAACAACAGGAACGCATTTGTCGCAAATGCCAACGCTAGGAATAAGATCCGTCTGAGCTGCCACGACGCCGAGAAGGTAGAGCGCAATTTAGTCGCATGTTTTTCCTATCCCATTGCTTGCTCATCTGTTAATAATTTATGCAGATAGTGCTCTGCAGTATGTTGCTATGTGAATGGTTAGTAAACAATGCAGTTTTGGACTTCTCGCTCCGCAGAGTTGTTCAATGCCTCATTCTCTGGAAGCAGGTTTTACGGATAGGAATACGCGTTCTAACCCGGATGTTGTGACGCAGATGATATATGCTTATAAGCGAACGTACCTTGATGGGCATACGGAGGTGGAGCTTTTCGGCGTACTTTACCAGCACTTTCCAAGGCGCATGAATCTTGAGGAAGTTGGTCTTTCCGTCACGAGAAGTCTGCGATGTAGTCAGAAAGAGGAAAGAGTAAACCAAATATTAAGAACGTTTCCAGGAGCCCTCGACTTCTTTTTTCCCGAGTAACATATCAACTGATTACTTCACTTGTACATGGACATAGTGCCACTCTCCTCGAGGGTGTCGACGCAGTCTAGTAAATAGCTGGGAAGCACCTGTGAGCTTCACTAGACGGTGAAACACACCTTCAGCCGAGCATTCAGGGCTGCACGTGGTTTTCCATTCGCGCAAAAACATGTTGCGCTCTACATGCATCGTTTAATGCCACCGCAATAGTATATACAGAAGGGAACTAACTCAGTTTGAACGATCGGTGTACTAAGTAGTCATCTTAAAGCACGTTCCCTGAACTTCATAGACGAACAGAAACCCCTTTCGACGTTCTTTGTCGCACATCCTCATAGCCTTCCGGTCATAAAAGTTACACTTGATAATCTGCCTTCACCGCAGGTCGCTTGAGGCATCAGAATTCCTCATCATTAACACGTGCTCATCTTTAGTGTGACAACACTCAGTACTTTCCTTGATATACACGTCGTGAAGGTTGCATGTGATAACAAGGGTTGCGCTGCGCCCGTTTTGAATAAGCAGAACTCACATCCTTGATATTCCGTGGTAGAAGTTTCATGAAAATTATCATTCTAGGGCATAAAATTTCAGCTGACAAATGCGAACTCATATCGTCGTTATCGTCAGTGAGGTCAAGTCTACAGATAGTTAAGAGCCTATCCCTATATTTAGAATTAGTCTTTTCCAGTGTCAGTAACAGCCATCTAACGCCACAAAATTTTCTTAGTGACACCAGAACCCCCTGATGCTCTGCTGAATTAGGCAACGCTTCTGTCCTTTCGTGTTCGCCTTGTTACCACGATAGACTATCGGCTGCTGGATTACCCCATTACATTATCCACCTGAGTCGACTTTCTCCCCATGCATTCATTTAGAATACCCTAACTCGGCGTTTCAACTCTAACCAAATTCTTCTTTCCATTGCCTCCTACACTTTCCTGCTTGCATTATTGCTGAAGAATTCATATACAGACAAATGGCAGTACTTATATTACAGAAAAAAATAAGGCTTCTTAACAGAATGCATAGCACAACCGCTCAAGCAAACGAGGACCCAGGCGAGAAGAAACTGAGAAAGAACAATGCGCGGACCTGAAATTCTTGCGTTTGACCTCGTTTGCTTGAGCAAGTGCCCTATGCAATGTACTGACTAGTCGCCCCCTAGCTCGCCTGCCTTTGCTAAATATTTTTGTTCAAATCCCACAAACTGCGATATGGCCTAGTTGGTTAATAATCCGCCTCTTATGCCGAAAGTCAAGCGTTCGATACTCAGTGCCGCCGGTACCTACTGGTTTTCAAGGGCTTACAAGCTTCCAACGGCCTAGTTCACAAATTTTCTGGGGTGAAACTCTTGGAAAAGTTAGTCTTCGATCTCATCTCGTGAAGACTGGACGCGTGTCTAGCGGAACATGTGGCACTCTTTTGCCAAGCTGTCTTTGAGTCATTGAGATGAAAGAAGCACCGTCATCAGTTTAAATTACGCGAACTTCTGGATGCGTCAGAGGACGATTGCATAAGAACTGCATACAGCTTGGATTTAGTGTAGCCTGTACAGTCGTCCACAGACCTGTCTTGAGCGCCCCAACTCCGCGCCGTCTGCGCTCCGGAGCACGCAGAGTGACGTCTAGCGGGAGCGCCTGATTCGAGATTGTGCATCTTTGAGTGTCGTCTGAGCATCAGACAGGCGCTATCTCGAACCGGGTGCTGCCGCTAGGCGTCACTCTGCGTGCTGCGGAGCGCAGACGGCACGGATTTCGAGCGCTCTAGACAGGTCTGTGGACGACTTGTACGTGCGCTAAGCACCTCACCGTTGAGTCCTCGAGTTCCAGATCGAGACCTTCCTTGATCAGGTTGTCCTCGAAGACGCGGCGGTAGTTTTCGGAGACGCTGTCGTCGTGCTTCTGGTAGGCCAGCACGAAGTCGATTCTCCGCTTGCCATCCTGGAAGTACAGAGTGCGAAACTGGTCGTCCAGGGCTCGGCGTGGTGCTACGACCCCCACGTGTCGCGTAGGCGCTGTGGCTGTGCCGTCCGCTTCGCCCGCGGCCTCGCCGGCGGCACGGTTTCTTGGGCTTCCAGTGGCCGCACCGCCAGCCCCGGAGTCGACATTCTGCGAAGCCGCCCGCTTTATGGAGGCGACAGCACATTTCGGGGGAAAATAGGATGTTACTCATTTTTGGCACGTGTGGAAAGGGTATTCCTCACCACATTTCACCCGGCAATCCCATTATTCCACAAGCCAGGCGCCGTTTGCAGTCAGCGCAACTGCACCGCGACCCCCAGAAAGTTTCTTTTACATGTAGTCTTTGTGAGAAATAAAGAGGCCAAGTAGATTGCTTTTAAGCGATGTAATAGGGCTTTTTAGCAACCCTGTAAGTCTCAGGAGGCAGAAGGTTTCTCCCACCTTTGGGTGTTTTTAATGCTGACAGCGCAAAGGGAGCAACTGTATGTCTCCCGAAGCAAACCCGGATCGCCATCGCCTCATATTTTCGGGAAAGACAGTGCAGGGTGCATCTCAGTAATGTTGTACAGCCACTGCTACTATGAGCACGAACACACTTCAGGAGAGTTTGCTTTTTATTATCTTAAAAGCATATATGTCCATGCAGTACACATGCTAACCCCAATTGTCACAAACGTAGTCGTTTACTATTCGCAGCCTCTATATTATTTACAAGACGTCTGCGACGTAGCATCACAGGTTGCAATCTGTTCCTTAATTAATTTATTGATTTCCAATACTCTCATGTTTCACAGGACATTTAGGAGGAGAGTAGTAGATCAAATGTAAAAATAAACTGTTTACTGAAGGAGATAACGCATACGGCGGAAGAAGAACTGCAAACGATTGCGACAAAATGAAAGAAAAGAACTGAAACAAATGCATATGTCGGGAATCCAGAAAACGAGAATTTCGAAAAAATACCAAAAAAAACAGAGAGCGCATTCGAGGAATGAAAATGGGACAGAAATTCTAAATAAACACTGATATTATGAAAAAGAAAAATAGCACTCCCAAAAGAACAAATATTGAACGCAGCAACTGGGAACGGTGCTAAAAGGTACGAATATAATAGTGTGCATGGCTACAAGGAACAGAAATACACAAAAACTAAACTGAGTGAACCAAGGTTACGGTAACAAAAAATATATTGATAACTTCTTAAATTCATCCCTGTTATTCCAAAGTGCAACAGCTGGTTGTGAGTGGTTTCACTAAAACAATGTCTCTACAAAGAGTGAATTGACGCAATATGCCGCGCGGCATTGAAAAAAAAAACACTTTTACATGGATTATCTATACGGAATGAAACATATGTTGGCGGGTGGCCAATAAAACATTAAGAATGAAACTCATGTTTTAAATTTTGAAAAAGACATGGGTGGTACATTTTTGAGCAGAGAAAGAGGTGCTAATGAAAAATATCTTGGATGTCTGTGACACAGCGCAAACGAGCATAGTTATGAACGATAAAACGCGCTGTTTGGTTTTTAGTACTGCTTCGAATGCGTCAATAAGCGAATTATTCAAAGAATCCCATACTTCCTATAATGCCCATGTTAAGTGTGATGGTAGTTGCAGACAAACTGGAACATCGTACTGATCCGTAATATCTCGTGTATTTTGTGAATGAAAACAACGCAGGGGCATGATCGACAAAGGAACCACACCGAGGCTTACAAATGTGCGCCGTACAATTGCAAGTGCAGTGCCCACGCAGCACCCTGTCAGTTTCTTTGGCCATTCGTGCCCCTGCGCAAATTTTTGTTAAAAAAAATGTTGAACCGATGCGATGAAGTATGAAATACCTATCCACCTTCATCGGTCTTAATATGGCCCTACCACGAAGTTTAGAGACTGATAGATCAAACTTCTTCACTACATTGAGTACAGATAAGCCCAGACCTTTTTTCATCTACGTGGCCCTCTTGTCTCTTATGCATTAGTGCACTTTTGACCGATGAAGTAGCTAAACTGAAATAACCAGATGGTTTATGGTTTATGGGGGCTTAACGTCCCAAAGAGACTCAGGATAATAGAGACGCCGTAGTGAAGGGCTCCGGAAATTTCGACCTCCTGGGGTGGGTGCTAAGATAAAACGTGGGAACAAAACCTCGCGCTATTCTAAGCTGCCAGTCTCGGCACCCCTAAGGAAGGCGGCAGTAGAAGAAGTAAATTAATTTTCCTACAGCCCACACTACTGCGCGCTGAAACTGACATGGGGTACGTAACATCCGGTAGTTCTGTGGCTTGATGCTTGCCGTGAAGGTGTGGGAACTTCGAAAGGCAGAACAAGCTTATCGCAAGCGCAATTCCTCATGATTGAGACCACGCAACAGGCATCAATTTCAGGAGGCTTTCGGAGGCAAATTGCGTAAGCCTAAGTGAGGGTGCGTGACCTTCGAACGAACGCTTCGACCTTATCGCAAATAAAATTTACAAGTGGTTTCTGTTGAGGGAAGTCGTTAAAGGGGCAATTAGCATCGTCTTTCGCGGTGTGTGCCACATGGTCAGGCTTACATTCAGTCGACAGGCATGGGCGCCAAAGAGCCTCTAAAAAAACGAAGCTCGATATCGACAGTATAACGGTAGAGGTATCCGAGTTGCTCACGTTGAGAAAGAATGAATACTTCGGCAGACAGGTATTGCCAGGCAGGGATATTGTGAAGAAATATGTAGTGCAGCCAGGACATGGACGGATAGGACACGGACACTCAGCGCTATGGCGTAGTTGCGTTATTGAGCGAGTGTATACGTTGCAGGGTGTTTCGCCAGCGGAATCTAGAGATAAGCTTTATCGTGTGTTGACATTTCTGACAATATCCTATGCAGTGTATTACAAAAAGCACTCAGACAAAGAGGAACATATGGAGTGTCTATGTTCGTTCTGCCTCTGTGTACTATAGGCGTGTCTTTTGATGCGCCGCGCAAAACACTTTCAGACCCAGCTGTCGACGAAGTGTTATTGGCACCGAGTGCCCGTCGGAGTTTGCTGGCACCCTGTTTACCTAGTGCCTCCCATGAGGCAGCTGAGAGCTGAGGCAGAGGCAATCGCAACGGTCGAGCGGTTGCGTTCTGCCGAGTGCTGAGCAGTATTGAGGCGGTGCTGCTCCTGCATAGTAAGGCCTTCTGACTGCGCCAATATGGTCCAGATTGGGGCTTGTAGCGAGGCGCTGGTCTTAAGAGATGTTCAGTTAGGGTAGAAAAATTGAGAGATATGTGGCATGCAAGAAATGATATTGCGAATCGGTGTACAAACGTTTTTTTTCTTAAATGAACGACAAACAAACATTGAGTAAACACTGTCGCTTGACGGCGTTTCTACAACAACGTATATGCGCTACAGATCTCCAGTTATTGAGTACGGTAGACTTTTGTCTGCAGGTCAACCAGTTTTGTTTTATATTAGTGGATAGGTTAGAGAGAGACAGATACAAGAACAGAGAGTTTGAAAGGCCATTTTTAAGTTTCCATTGATGACGGATTGATGACAGCTGCTATTTGAAGTAATAATAATTCTTTTTCAGAACTATTGCAATGCTTCAAATGTGGCACCCATCGATCTACTCTCTCACTGTGTTTCAGAAAATCTGTGTTTCAGAAAACTCTAATGGTCATTTATGCTTCCTTGGCCTATTTCGGATTTTAAGGTCTCACGCAGCATGAGAATAGGTTGCACGTTTTCCCACTCTTCTAATCAACGCCAAATAGTGTGTTCGCGCCACCAAACATTTGTTTCTCTACTGCGCAAAACATTACATGAAACACGTGCAATGTTTGCATGTTGCTGTCCTGCGTCTTTCAGTGGTGGTGGATGTCTTAGATTCTACTGCACCAACTGCACGAGCCATCACGGAAAACATTACCACAACTACCACCACTATACGATCATCAATTGTGTTTACTGCGGTACCAAAGACTCTCATAACTGCCTCCGATTACTAACGTCTTGGGCTGGTTATGCAAGGAAGCTTCCCAAGGCCGTCACCGAAGCGACTCTCTGCTGTCTTGACAAGGTGTTCTTTCCCCAGGCATCCTCCTCGACAGTGAAATTCCATAGCGGCAGTCAGTAGCTAGGCCGAGTAGCGAAAGGAAGGCACAGGTGCGTGCTCGGGAATGATGAAATCCCTTTCGGAATTTGTTTCCAGATTCGAGGGGCGACTGGATGGAGAAAAAGAAATTGCAGCTTTACTCGTTGCGGAGTGGAGATGTTCGCGTGAAATGTTTTTCGGTATTGGCGGTGGCGCTTTATAGGATGGGTCATAGACGGTTCCAGCCGCGTTTTTGAAATAGGTTGTGCCTAGTGATGCTGCGACGCAGCACATTCCGGTGAAGCGCAGCACGATCGCGAGTTACAAGCGCTTTCGAGTCAACGACACAGGCTTACATCCAAACGCATCCCAAACAGCCGAAGCGCTGCTTGGGTGCTCCCGCCCCGGCCTATCCCATTTCCAGTGCCCTCACTCTTTCTTGTTATGAACGCCTCGCGTCTTAGGAGTAAAGCGGTGATGACGAGGTGGAATTGCTGTAGCACACACAATGTTACAGTGCTATCAATGGCATCGCAATCTTCACCTGATAGCAGTGCCTTCAAAAGTCGGCGCCGCGTGCTTCCTCTCCTGGCGCATCGGTCAATTAAGAGGGAACAAACCTGATAATCGTCCAAATATAAAGCTTAGGAAAGTTTTCTTCGTGTTTCATCGTCGCTTCACCACGGTTCCGAGACGATGCTCGCCTGAGTGTTAACGAGAGCTAAAATTATTCCATGCTTTAAAAGCGTGACTGGTGATCCTGCGAGAGACGAGGCTGGAACCAGGAACCTCTTCGCGAGAGGACGGAGAAAACCTTGCGGGCCAGTTCCTGTCAAATCGTCGCTGTTGCGACGGAGACTGGTAATGCTGCCAAGAAGAATGTGACACGGCTTGGGGAACGGGTATCACCACGGCAGTGCTGCCCGATCACCGACCTGCAGTTCTGTGCTCAACCGCGGGCACTCGCTGCAATGAGCCAGGAAGCGCCAGACCCCGCGAGCACCGCTGACAAAAGTCAAGCCCGACCCCAGCAGAAAGAAGCCATCAGACGCTCCTGGTGAGCAAGTCGCCGAACCCTTCTCCTGTCTTGACAGTAAGTAAACCGCCGTAATTTCAATGACTCGTCCTGCCTCTCTCTATCCCGACCCCTGCATGATCCCAAGTCGAAGGCGGTTTTTATACATTTGGAGGCGGTCGTCGCGCAGGCTTCCGACCTCTCTCGGGCCGCCTCACTGGAAAGGGACTTATAGACATTCTCGGAAAGTTTTGTTTTCTATTGCTACCTCGTCAAGAACAGAAAACTTGGGGAAACCGTGCAGTACAGTTAAGATCTCGTTACGAATCAGGCGGAGCATGAGCTTGGCATAAGACTTTACTTCACAGTGGGTAACAATCCGGCAACTAACGGAGACCGAAATGCTGCTGCTAGTTGCGGAGATTTGCGAAGAGAAAGGCACTAAAGAAAGAACTAGTGGCAAAAAGAAATATGTCAAAAACAAAAGTGACGTTTTTGAAACACCAGCGGCCATTAGGGTCTCAGCTGGCACTCTTAAGCCACGCCTCAGTGGTGTGGACGACTGATATCTTTCTTTTTGACCACGGAAACATAACTCCCTGCAAAAAAAGTTGCAACACGATGAAAGTATGTTGATTATTGCAGAAGGCAATGTTTTCAAGCTCAGTAGGAAAACATTATCGACCTCCCCCAGTAACCACGTAGCCGCAGATTCGAAATCCGGACAAACTGGTTTGATTTTTTTAGTGGATTTTACACCTTATTCACTGCTTTGGCGCCAGTGCAAGGCGAGGTTTCTCACTTTTGTCGATTTGCATGCATATTGACCATTATAGATTTTTCTAGTATTCAGCGGCTGCGTCGCCGATCTATCTCTAGCAGACATCACGTGCAAAGCGGTGCCGACAGCAGCACATGTGTGCTGTGTTCCATCCTCGTACAGTCTGCGCCTGGACCTGAGGTCGATACGTCGACGTGCAAACCAGAACTGTTTGCGCTGCAAATGGCATTTTCTCTTTCATACCTTCATTGGGGGCGGTGTATAAAACACATACGGTCCAAGATCATATCAAGGCCAGCTAGTTTATTAAGAAAAGGGATCGATGCGCCCTGTAGACAATGACTTCGTCCAGAAGAAAAACGTCAACGCTGGCACGTTCTGAAGAACACACGTGTTCGATTTTGTGCTACTGAACTGGTTATTCATGTCGTCCTAGATGGGGTGCGGGAAAAACATTAATTTCGCCCATGCACATTTAGGTCGTGTTGCGAAAATGTTTGAACATGCAAGCCGACGTATCAATCACCACCATGAAAAATGCGAGTTGGTCAGTTTGAAGCCGTCGATATACATGTCAGCATTATGTGGAAGGTCTCGCGGGGCGTTTTTGCGATTAAATTTAGCTGCATCACGGGAGTTGTTCTAAGATGACTTATACAGGGGATGCTTGAGACGAGTTGAATTTAAGGAGAAAAATCTGTTATAGAACGTTTCAAGTGAATTTTAAATACTGCAATCAAAGGTGACGTAACACGCAAGAGTTGATACACTTCGGTACTTGGGAACTGCGACGACCTCGCCCATTGCTGGTGCTCACCAGGCGGCGTTGCGAGTGGCGACCGTTCAAACATGGCTCTGCCACACGACTCATGAAAGACTAGGAATTACATATCAATATTAGGGCGTTAACACCAGTTGGATACATTTGTGGAAATAGTGACCACTCTGTTTCATCGAGCATCTTTTCATTTGCCATTCGCTCAATAGCAATCAATGCAATGTATGCCTGGCACGTGTATCGTCGGGAGGAAAGTGTACAGAGGTCAACCGAAGTGCACTAATACACACGGCGTAACTGCATGCGTGAGAAAAGAGCAGTAAGAAGCAGTGTATGAAACAAACGAATGAACTTTATGCACTCAGGGAGATGGAGCTTAACAGCTGACAGTGACGGGAAATAAACTATAGTCTGAATGAACTCAAGAACGAAGCGGCTTTTACCCGTCAGAGGGCGCCCTTGCAGCCAATGGCGTCGTCCGGTTCTCATGAACCTGCTAGCGTGACAGTGCAAGAAGTGGCAAGAAAATGCATGGAGGGGATTATCCCCGACCACGGAAGCAAGGGCTATCAATATTTCCTGCCACTCTGCATTGTCGTGCTCTTGTCCAGAAATTTCGGACAAAAATTACGAAAATTGAGAAATTGTTACGTACATTTACGGTAATATTGAAGGTAAATGGCCTATTCTTCTGATATGTAGCACAATTTTTCTTTTAGGGTGTTACCATCGGTCGCATCGAACAGTTAAGTCTCTCATAGAAAACCAATAGGCAACGGTTTTGACGATAGCAAAAACGTCAACAGAAAAAAATTAAAGACTGCCGATGGGAGAAGTGCAGATATGTTGATTGTTATAGTAAAATCATACCTTATATGAAAAAAATTACGTTGATAAATGGTTTCCCATTCAAAAATGCTTTTGCCCAGAACTGCTAGGTATGGCAGGCTCATAAGAATCGGCTGACGCCATTGGCTGGAAGGGGGTCCTTCGCCGGAGAAAAGCCGCTTCGTTCTTGAGTTGTATCCGACTACGGCAGCGTCACGTCGCGCTAGATGCGACATACGCACAGGTCGGTTTGTGGACTGCGACACGTTATACACATAGGCCGCGGAATAGAGCGCTAAGGCCTCTTGCCCGCTTACCTTACACTGCACACGCTCCTGCAAGCACAAGGAGGCCGAGATAAAGAGGGAGGAACAATTTAGTTGATAGCATATAAATTCTATAAATTAAATTGCTCCCTCATCTCTCTCTCGGCCTCCTTATTCCCGCGGAAGCGCGTGCAGTGTGCGGGCGTGTAGCTTACAGCGAGTAAGAAATAGCGACTAGATCACGGCATTTGAATGGATTTGACGCACGCTGAGCACGCCACTCTGACGTCATGTGCTCGCTACTTTTGCGCTCTCCATCTCCTGTCTTCTTGGCTCGCCTACGTGCCTTTGTGCACGCCTTCCTCCTTGTACCATCTTTCCTCGTAGGCAAGATTTGGTGAACTCGTCGGCTGTCGATTGCTTTGCTAAACAAAATGCAGCGATCAGTCGCGGCCACGGCGGCGAGAGGATTCTATCGGTGCCGGTCTATCGGAGTCCCATGCCCCCGGCAGATCAAGCCCTAGTCGCGTGCTCTTACCAACAGAGTCACTTGATTACCTGCCTATTATGCTCTGCTGTGGTTGCGACACCATTGTCCCGAGCGCAAGTGTGCTGGCTCCATCGACGCAAACCTTAGACCATGTCTAGTATGTGCTCTACCGCCCGGCCTGTTTGCGCAATGAATAGATAGACATCTCTCCTAGATGCTCGTCAAACTAGACTCCCAGTTAATTAAAACATGTTGCGCAATGGCAATTGGCCACTAGCAGCCGTTATCACGGGTGTAGTAGTAGTAGTAAGTGGTCTATTTAAATAATAGTAAACAGGAAGGAAAATATTTTTGCTAGCTCCGCATCCGCCACCGATACTGAAGCGCCTGAGCTGGGGCAGTGGAAATAAGGGATAGCAGGCAGAATGGAGAAATGAAACGAAAGAACTGAAAGGACAGGAAGAGAGGGTAAGGCGAGAGGTAATATACACAAACACCATGTACAAAAAAATAAATGTGTACAGGTGGCACGCGTGATTAGTTCATGATGAAGCAATAAAAACACACGCGCACAGCAGTATGTTCACTACAGCTGGGGTGGGGTGTCCAGTCCCCGGGTGTCGCGCGGGAAGCTTTTCGTGAAACCACGCACGATTTTCTAGTAACGTCGAGAATACATCGGAGGTTGAGTGCGAGCGTAGGCTCACGTCCAAACAGTGGACACTGAATTCTTTAGCCTGTAGTGTCTCTAGTACGTGAACCAACATGGCGGCCTACCTGGGGCAGTATTCTATAAGATGTCCCTTTTCCAAGCTTCGCGTCTATTTGGCCCTCTGTCATTGGCCACTCAGATATACTAGCGACATCGACAGCTTATAGAATACGGCCCCAGGTAGTGAAAGTCACAAGGCCCTGCGGCTGTTATGAACTGCTCCTTAGGCCAGTGATGTCATGTAATCAACACGCCCTTAGACCAACGATGTGGTGTATCGGCCCGCCGCCATGAATGCGCTAAATGTTGCACATCCGCATAGTAATCAGAGATAACATGTTCAACTGCAAGCAGGTGTAACCGGCTATAATCAGGTTACTGACAAATCAATTAATTGTGCGCAGCCAAGGAGAGTGCGTTATTTCTTTTAAAAAATGAGAAGTCTTCGGTTTTGGTCGCACATGCGACTAACAGTGCAGCACAATAGGAGACAACGAACCCTAGTAGCCCTACTTTAGTGTACCGTCATAAGACAAAACCGTTTTTTTTTTGCTTTTTAATGCTATTGGTTTTTCGCCAAAACAAAAATATAAAAAAACATTATCAGTGGTAATCGAACTGTTAGTACCCCCAAGAGGCTTCTTCGGCAATCTGACAGGAAGGACTCTACATGGAAACGTTGAAGAAGCATATAGACAAGAATAAATATTTATTTTTTAATTAAATAATTTGAGCAAGGATGTTCAAACGCTGTCTTATTTTCAAATATACATAACACGAGAGGACGGGCAAGAAACAGCGAGAGTGCGACAATGTAAAACACATTCAAGACTAATACTATTTAGGGCACAGTTATACGGCAACTGATGAGCTGTGAACGAAACTGATAAACACACGGGTATAATAGTTTGAAGGCTTAATTTTCGCCGGTAGATTGCCTGCCGCATTTAATAGCAATCCTGCCCTGACAGCGACAGCACGTCGCTTGATATTAGAGGACAGTGAACGGACGGCGGAGGAAATTAGTGGCCGAAAGGCAATTAGGGACGTGCATAAAAAAGCCGTGTCATACGTTTTTACCAAGCCAGCGCTCTTGTTCCAACGCTACGTGTCGGTGAAATCGACTATGCCTTTCTGTTGGCAGCCTGTCGTGTAGCGCCCCGTTTAGGTAAGTGTAACAAGCGTGGCATTCACTTCCCCTCCGTCATCAAAAAAGCGCAGCAGCAAATAAATAATAATAATAAAAAGTCCATGAACCAGTGTTCGCAAAGGATGCATAAGCTCCGATTTATGCCACGTCTCTTCCCAACGAAGGCGGTGGTGACAGACACGCGCGACAATGGACTATTGGTGACGACCCTGTGAGGCGCCATTGAAGACGAGCTGTGTAGCCGCTCCAATCGATTTCGATGCGTGTCCACGGCCCATTTGTGTCGCACCGCCTTGCTGAAAGCGTGTAGGCGGAAGCACAGCCGACGAACTGCAATGCTGCTGTGTCGGGTCGGAGGAGGAGGGGGGTGGGGGTGGGGGCTGGTTATTGGGGGTCCTGGTATTATCTTCCGCGTTCTATTTATAATAAAATTTCTGTTAGCATTCCTTTGTAGTTCTGCGGGACACGCCATTCTCGACACGGGTGGCGCGTGTCGTAATTTGTTCTCCCAGAGGCCCCATGCGACGACCCGTTCGCTGAATGTAGTCGAAGTGGCTGCTCAAAACTCTACGCCCGTGCTCGGTCACATGTTGTAATGCACTGTTAGGAACAGCGCGGGAACATACAATAAGGCGGATGCACTAAATAAATGTGACAGTCATTAAGCATGAAATCAAGCTAGCTACAGTTTTTGTGAAACTAAGCAGAAAGTTGTTCCAACCCCGGCGAACCTGAAGACAAACATGATGACGATCATGAAGCAGAACTAATTAGAAATGCTCCGAGATTTGCCATCCGAAAGGTATGTGGGATAAAAAAAAATAACATACCGTAGCGCCGAATGGGATTCGAACCCGTGCCGCAGCAAACAGAGCGTATCAGTTTCCGAAGCCTTCAAGCACATGGCCATCGCTGCAGGGCAGGTGGCAGCGCGAGCCTTCAACAACAGACAAGATGGTTTTTTTTCGCTAGCTAGACATCTGTTTCTAGCGCACTAAAAATAAAAATTCGTATGTAGGATATGACAGGCGCAGTAAATGCTGCACTTCTCGGTGGACACCCAACTGCGCCGAGAGCAAAGGGAGGAATGTTGGAGTGAAAAAAAAGAAAGTAAGAAAGCACATTGCCGCCTCTGCGTTTCGCCTCCATTGAAACGGGGCCTCCGTGGCAGCGTTTCGATGCAGCAGTGCAAAATGTATTAGCGCAGCTCTGTGGTTAATGATAATGCCCGAAAGTTGAGGATAGAAATTAGGACTCTTAAGCTTTGCCTTAAGAGTGGCAAGCATATGTCTGACTACAGAAGAATGCCGTAAAAAGTCGGCGTTTCTGGTGCGGCCATCAAAAGGGAATTCTTCTAATTGGTGGAACGCGAACTTTACGAGAGATTACAGGCGGAGGAATGCAGCATGGAAAAGCTTCTTTATGAACAATGTCCAAATAACTGGAATGATTATAAATTCAATGCAGCAACTTTTAAACGAACAGTTTCTGGTGCGAAGGACAAATATGACTCGGAACATTTCGATTATCTTTCAAAGTCGGGCAACCGACATTCTCTGTCCGGCTTTCATCAGCCTAGAAAACAGCTGAAGTCCTCTCGTAATTTACATTCATTAGTTAGGTCACCTAAAGAAGCTATCCAGGCGGTAGACTCAAAAGCTCTTTTTCCTTCGTTTTACATTTTTTAATTACTGTCGCATCAGTACACATCTCCAACACACTTCACTGCCATACACACCCCAACGCGTTTACTTTGTGCCCTTTTAACATGCTTGCACAATGGGTCGAAAGTGGCAATAAAAATAAAGGACCGTTGTGGCATATGCGTCGCGTACCCGCCTGACACGCAGAGGGCGTGCTTTCGAACCCTAATGCCGGCGAATTTATTTATTTCGTTTAAGGCTTCTGGGCATACTTCGGTTACGTTTCTGTGGCCTTCTTGTCAATCGTAGGTCACGGCGACGGATTTTCGATCGAACGAGCAGTTTACGCTGTCGCGTGAAAAACTAGACGCAGGAGCTACGCGTTACAAACTGAGCACTGGGTGCTCTCACATAAACGAAAACAATCCACGCTATCAGTGCGCGAAAGAAGCATGAGCGTTAGATGCTATGTGGTTGCAGAGAACAGGGTGAAGTATGAAATTCTTACGCGTGCACGACGGCGCTTGGCTCTTTGAAAGTGCACCACGGCAAAGGCGACACAGGTTTGCGTGCTGAAATGGCTTACGAAGAAGCTTGGACGGTTCCTCCTACGTCGGCGTCCCATCGTCTTCTCCGATGATCTCACAGTCCTGATTTAATCACTGTCAACCGCAGCTGCACCGAATCAGGGAGTTCTTGCTCTCACCTCAGGCGTGTACTTCACCGATTCTTCTTCTTCTTCTTCTTCTTCTTCTCCTCAAGGAATATGGCACATACCCACGTGGGGGGGATTGGCCAAGGTATAGAGTAGAATGCCAATGAAGCATTTGCGCGGGGAAGGAAACGTCAGAAGACTGAATCAAGATTAAAAAAAATTGGAAAAATAAAATGAATTCAAGAGGTACGAGTCATCCGGAATAGAATCAATCTAGCCTTTTTTGGACATGCGAAAGAATTTTGTATATAGCTAACAAGATAATCGATTAGTTGCACTTATGTAATCGTGAAGGTAGCCGCACACACTGCTTAACGGGAATCCTCTATCTCGTCGACTTGCAGCCCTTCTTCCTCTTTTTCTTCTTCTCCTTAGTAAGCATGGCACATACCCACGCAGGGGGATTGGCCAAGGTTCAGTAGATAATCCCAATTAGGTATTTCCGCGGGGAAAATAGGCGTGAGAAGACTAAATCAATATAAAAATTGGAACAGTCAAATTAATTAAAGAAATATGAATTACCAGGAATAGAATCGAGGAATTTTGGACATGCGACAAAACCCTCGCATCTCCTCATTATCCTCTTCCTTCATTACAAGCAAATGAAGGTACCACAATGGAGCCTCTCTGTCTCGCTTTAACCTCGGGCACAATTTTCTTGCCTATTTTCTCGGCATATGAAAAAAAAATGTCCCAATGGGCATATTTTGCCATGTTTGTACTGTCACGTTTCTAACCAGCCTGTGGCGACGCCTTCGTAGCTTTCGTCTTCGTCATCCATCACTCGCGCCCTGCGATAACGCCCATGCTCACAGTGGTTCTCAAAATTTCTCTAGCAGTAACTGTGCTGTACCGCGTGCAAATGAAAATCTGTGATCGCCTCACCAAATCTTGGGAGCACTTTCGGACACTTTTGGCTTGTCTTTGTGATGACAGTTCCGAGAAGAATAAAAAAAGTAAGAGAAGTCAAACGCGACAGCAGGGGCTACTGGCGTGCCTCATCTCGAATGTTTCAGAGGTGGCAGAAAGTGGTATTCGGTGTTTAAAATAAACGCCTGTAAACGTAAAATAAATCGCTCTCTATGATAACTTACACAACAGGCTAACTAGTACAGTGGTAACAAAGAAAGAAAGCGGCCTGAAATGATGAGAAAGCATAATTAAAACGAATATTAAAAAGTGGAAAGACCGGATAAACCATGCAATAACCGTACAGTCATGAAAAAAAAATTGATAGATGTGGATTCGCGGGGAAAAAAAATTGATGGTGGCCTAGCCCTGTTAGGCCAGGATATACGTAGCGTGAGCGCGGCGACATCTGGTTCGGAAGAGTTAATATATGAAAGGCGCGCATTCGCTACAGGCTCCTTTATTCACGCTTAAACCTTGAGCCGTCGTGACGGAGTGCTGAAATGGCAGATTTAATTTCGTCCAAAGTGATAGGCCCCTTCACTACAGCACGCTGATCATCGTCAAGTCGGGGCAATGCTTCGAATAAGTGACTGCAATCTGATGTCACATTTGTGCCCGCAAAACCACCAAATAGCTTCCGATTATAGTCAAAGAAAGCCTCATTAATACCAGGATCATCGCTGTATGTGCAACCACCGTACTGAATTTCCAATATTTCTTTAGATAGAGCAGTCTGCCTTTCATCACTCAGGGCCCGACGAGATGGTTGCTCATCCAGAAATCTACGGGTCATAGATCTTATCAAGACCTCTTCGTATCTTTCGGTTTCAAACTGCTGAAGCTCTGCTTTTACAGAAGTGATATATTCTACATAGGCACCTGGGCTAATCTTCTCTAACTCATGTAGCTCAACCAAAGTATGGCCGAGGTCTCAAAGGTGATGTCTCTTCAAAAACGCGATTCTTGCTGAGGCTTAATTAGCAATGTTTTTTTGTTTCTTCTTTAAATAAGTCCCATTTTTGCAAAACTGAAAGATCACCGCGTGACCGCGTGCCCCTCAAGCAAGTAGATACAGCACGTTTGAAGATTTCATCTGAGAGCAGGCAGCTATTCAGCTTCCACAGCCATTTCTGGCCTGACGGTTCAGAAATCTCCCGGGTCAGATGACATCAATAGCGAGTTCTATAAAGCATTTGCCACTTGCCTAGCGCCTGTCTTGATGGAGGTTTTCCAGGTTTCTTACGATGTTGGCTTTTTGCCCCCCACTTTATATTCTGGACATACTATATTCCAAAAAGCACAGATTCAAATCGGTTGAAAACAGTTGAGGGATATCGTCCCATTTCCCTCTGTAATGTAGATTACAAACTTTTAGCAAAGGTTCTTTGCAATCGTCTACAGCTAGTTGTCGCTCACTTAATAGGCATGCATCAAGTCTGCGGTATCAGAGAGGCCGCAGCATCCAAACCCATATTGTGACGAAGAAGCCGATGAACTGTGCAGTGGCGCGGGCAGGAGCGCTCGCGCTAGGCCAGCAGCCATTAAATCATCTCATTGCCATCGATCATCGTGTCTCTTTCTTCGGCTGGCCGCCACGTAACATTTGGTGGAGGCGCGGGGTAACACCGAAATCTTGGTCCGGGGAGCTTCGGCGTCCTACGTCAGCCGTGGTCGTCAGCCGTGAGTTCTTGGTGTGCGTCGCTTAGCCGTGCCCCAGCCTTTCAGTCCCGAACCGACCTCGCCGTTGTACCCCCCCCTTCGCCCAGATCACTCAACACGACGAACTGAACCCGACGCCAGGACCTGACCTATCGACCGCACCGACCCGAGACGCCGCTTACATCTGAAGACGCCGTTCCCCTGCCCAGGCCGTTCGGCGCGTCCTGAAGCCTCGACCGTCGGCTCTTGGCCACCTGCGGCTTGGAAGTTTCAAGACCAGGAATCATTCAGCCATCTCATTCATCGTGGCGGCCAGCACCTCACCCCTTTCTCGTTCCTGTCCAACCATCCTCTTAAGCCCGTAACCACTTCGCGTGTCTCTGTCACCGATCGGGACGATCGCTCGGTGGCCCCGGGTAGAGTGACGAAGAAGACGACGAACTGTGCAGTGGCGCGGGCAGGAGCGCTTGCGCTAGGCCAGCAGCCATTAAATCATCTTGTTGCCATCGATCATCGTGTCTCTTTCTTTGACTGGCCGCCACGTAACAATATTCATATTGCACGTTCAGTAGTGGAGACAGTATCAGATGAGAGCGAACAAGTAGCTCTAATTCAGATTGACCTTGCCAAGGCCTTTGATAAAGTTCGTCACGATTTCTTGTTTGCGGTCTTAGAGCATGCAAATATTGGAGATGTTTTGCTTAGGGGCATAAGACTGCGCTATAAGCAGTCCCATACAAGGCTAATTGTTAACCAAGAGCTAACCAAACCTATTCCATTGAAATTATCTGTTCGCCAAGGCTGTCACTTATCGCCTTTGTTGTTTGCCCTATATCTTGAACCCCTTTGCCTCAGTATTATTAACTGCACATCTATTTATGGCTTCTCCCTGGCGCAGTGTGAAATTAAAATTTTAGCCTATGCAGATGATGTCGCCCTCTTTTGTTCTGACAAAAAGAGCGTGCTTGAGGCATTGCATTTGACTTAACAGTTTTGCGAGATATCGGGTGCGGCTCTTAATCTAGATAAATCCAAGGGGTTTTGGTTGTGCCATTGGGGTACAGTGCTAAGTCAATATGATGGCATAAGCTGGGACTGCGGGATCCTTCACTGCCTAGGGATTCCTCTTCACCAAATTCGCAACAGTGGAGCCTACTGGGATTCACAGGTAGCCTCCATGAGGCGACAAACACAGACTTGGATGGGTAGGGAACTATCAGTGTTTGCTCGGGCTCAAGCCTGCAACATTTTTTTTATTTGCAATCCTTGCCTATGTTTCGCAGGTTCTTCACTGTGCGAGGAAGAAAGTGCAGGTGATGCACAGAATATTTGCTACTTTCGTATGGCGTTCCCAATAGGAAGTCATGCGCCGCGATAACTATTTCTTTCTCTAGAGTCTGGTGGAATCAGCCTTGTTCACTTAATCGTGCCTCAGCTTGTTTCGCGTTTTTTTTCTTTTTCAAATAATCGAACCACCCTTCTTCAGTAGCTGTGCTTATTAGGCGTCTCAGGGCTCATTTGCCTGTCCGATTCGCACCGACGGGACACACTCGTGAGGGGCCGTTATGGGGATTCCTTAAGGAAATTGCTGACACCTTCAATTTCCTCACAGTGCGCTTTTCTTTAGACTACCTGTATAGCCTCTCCAGAAGTCAGCTGACTCAGGCACTTACAGAGTATTTGTTCCCTGTACCGTTGTATCGGCAACCTTTTCTGGATTTCCTTGACGCCAGTGTTTTAAAACGTGTTAGGCGAATGTGGATTTCTTCTGCCGCGAAAACATTCTTTTTTAAGCTGCACACGTCAACGCTGCCTATGAAGACATAGCTTCATACTAAGGAGATGCTTGCCCCATGGAGGGTGAATTGCCGCCTGTGCAATACACCAGAGAAAGTTGAATATTGTTTTATTCTGTGCACTGATGTTATATTCTTTTGGGACATTTTATAACGAACAATTAAGGACATTCACATCACACCGTACAGTATCCGTTTTTTGCCTGTGGAGAAAAACAGTGTTGTGCCATAAGATCTATTTATGTTGCTGGGACTATTTAGTCTCTGGAAGAGCCGCATGATGGACCGCCACGCCGAATAACCACGCTGGTCGAAATCTTTGCTTTGTCAACAATGCGCTTTGGTGCGGGAAGTATATGCTGCCCTGCAAGAGCCGCCTAGCTGGCTGCCCTATCCGGATGCATGCGTGTGCCTCCCAGACTTTTGATGTTTTGAAAGGAGAGGTCATGCAGCGGTAAAGTGGCCTGGTGTTTTGTGGCGCAAGCGTGCTTAGACTTTTCTTTTCGGCACCTGCATTTTCATGCAATAAAGAAAAAAACGCCGTCGTAGCGGAGTGGTAGCGTCTCAGCCTCAAACGCCAAAGGACCTGGTTCGGTTCTCAGCCCCGACACAGGATTTTTTTTAATTCAGTGAGTGTGCGGGGTGTTGATAACGTGGTCGGTCACGTGGTGCGGAGCAGCTGCCGGTGGCGCGGCGCCGTGGCTAGTCCCGTGAACAGTCACATGGTTGGTCACATGGTGCGATTCCAGAGGATGCGCAGATTGGCGAAGCCAGCTGTGCGCCGTGTGACGTCATTGCTCCTCGCGCATGCGCAGCACGGCTCTCCAGAAGCCACGCGAAACTGCTGAACCGCGGCCAGTGTAGCTTACGCTACAAAAATTATTTCGCTGTCGTCTCGCTGTCAAGCCTGGTGGTATTTTCCCAGCCAGTGGAGCAGGCCTGTCTTTTGGTGTTAGAATGCTTTTCTTGACCTCTTTTGCTCGGTCGCATAGAAATTATTGTTTTTCTTGAACACATACACCTAAAACTTCTGTCCATACAGTAAAAGTGATATAATGTGGTTGATATCTCTGACAGGCAAACTATTAACATGGAGGACAGGAAAAGAGGTTGCTTTTGTTTGATTTTTTAAAAACGTGCTTAGACTTGCATCCATGAATACTTGCAGTGCTTTTTGAATGTTGACTTGGAAAAGTAGGAGTTAATTATTACCCGTATGTTATATAGTTTGTACTCCCAAATGGATTTATGCAATTATGAAGTCCCGCTGCGGTGGCTCAGGGGTTAGGGCGCTCGGCTACTCATCCGGAGTTCCCGGGTTCGAACCCGACAGCGGCGGCCGCGTTTCGATGGAGGCGAAACGCAAAAGGGCCCGTGTGCTGTGCGATGTCAGTGCCCGTTTAAGATCCCCAGGTGGTCCAAGTTATTCCGGAGCCCTCCACTACGGTACCTCTTTCTTCCTTTCTCATTTCACTCCCTCCTTTATTCCTTCCATTACTGCACGGTCCGGATGTTCTCAGAGATAAGTGAGAGAGATACTGCGCCATTTTCTTTCCCCAAAAACCAATTTTCATTTTTTTACTCTCAATTATGGAAAATATGAATAACTGCGCAAAAAGGACGGGACAAGAAAGAAGAAGCACAGAAACACACGAGACAAGCGCAGACTAACAACTGGTTTATTGCACCAACGCATCCTTCCTTCGACAACAAAGCGCATGCGCACCAACAGCGAAGACAAAGGCCATAATAATCACGCCAAACCAAGAAACTCCAACTCCTTGCGGTAAAGGTGTATGGAAGCCTCGCTAACACATTTGTCAGGCCCTCATCTCGCGATTTCCAAGGCTTCAATAACTTCACGTTCTTTCTTATCCCTCGCGCGTCCGATAATCTTAGTGCTGCCGAAAAGTGGAGTGCAATCTTTATCGTCATGCTTGCAGATCTTGCAATGGCTAGTCAAGTGTGGACTTCTCGCATGCATTTCCGTAGCGTAAAATTACAAGACATTTGCTGATGCAGATTAGCTTGGTTAAAAACAGGGATCAATGTGTGGATAAGGTTTTCAGCTCTTGAAGTTTTTTTTATGAACGATTGTTATTTTTGGGGAGATTATTTTTGTCATGCCTATTGCGATTGATGCCACAGGTACTTTCCCCTCTTGTGTCTTCCTCTCATACCGTGCACTGCGTAGAGCGCTGGCAAAATGCCATGTAGCAACTGTCTAGGCTAATTCCGTTCAGACCGCAGTGGTAGCCGAGTGGTTGAGCATTCGCCTCGCGCTCGTGAACGTGTTTTTGTGTCCCCTACTCTGTCCCTCGTCCATTTTTTTTTGCGCTTCCTCCTAAACAACATCGCATTTAGGGGGTGCAGGGTTCGATCACCTTAGCCGCCGGTTACCACCGGTGATAAAATGGCTAGAAGGTTTCCCCTGGCATGGTGCTCGGCTAGTAAGGGGTGAAATGCTTGGCGAATGGGTCTTTGACCCCACCTTGAGGAATCGAAAAATGACTCTCTTTGGCCATAGACGCCCTTTCGCTATAAAAATACATCATCATCATAAAATTCCGTTCAATAGTCAGCAGAGCGATTTAGCAGAGCGCGGTCCGCCTCACCGTGCCGCCAGTGCTAACAGGCTTAGTTTGTTCCCAACACGGCACGCTTTCTTGCATATGTGGATGCATGAACATATATATGTTAAGAGCATCCCCATGTAAACAAGTTGTTAGAAGGTACAACCGTAATCGAGATTTATTATATTTATATTTCTCTGAGCAATCGGTCAAATTTTGCGGCTATAAAGTCGCCATTTTGATTAAATACAAATTGTATTTATTTTCTCGTTTCACCATTTTTTAATCTTGAACTTGCATCCTTACGTCGCCGCCCATACTTGTGAGCCGCCAATCTTCATATCGCTTTTTACTAATGTGTGCCTTAGAATTATTTAAATTGCCGATTAAGGCCGCACAGAGAGTGACTGTATTGATATCCGTATAGACACTTACATATTCTAGAAGAAAATATGTTAAATTGTTCAACAAACATGTATAATAAAATTAACTCTCTGGAATGGAATTAACTCTGAAGGCGCCAGACGGCGCTCTCAGAGAATTCTGCACATGCGCAGTGTCTTCCGCGGATCCGCGCTATGCTCTAGTACCTTCAGTTCAAATAATATGATGTTTTGAAAAATAAAAACTTGCACGAGTATCGCGTTTTATTTGCAGACATCTCTATAAAGGGGAAACAAGAAACGTAAGCTGTGAAGTCTTTGTTTTCTCACATTTGTCGAAACCGACGTCGCGACATTTACATCGAATAAAAGGCAGGTTCCAAAGTCCTGGGCTACGAGCGAGGACGGCATATCATAGAGCCTTACAACCGGCATATAATATGCATTACGAACGTTGTCATGAAACTTTAAACCGCGTCCTTCACTCGGTTCGCATGACGCTATCGACTTACGTTCCCAAGGAAACTTGTATACTTCATTCGTCAGAATCGGACTTACCACAGAACAGGTACCTGTTCTGTGCGTACACCAACTGTGCGCACACTGGAATGTGTACACTAACTACGCTGAAGGACACTGTAAGGTAGGGCGCTGCGGCAACGCTATTTTCGCTTATCGAACAGAGACGAGTGTGGAGATTCTATGCGACACTTCCTACACTACGGGAAGATGCAGAAAAATTAAACTGCTTCTTCTTGGAGAGAATTAAATGGTTGGTAAGCAGTAGGGTGAGGTATAGTACGGAATTGAAAAGGATGTGCGGTTTCGCGGTCCGAAGCTGGCATTAGACTATCGCAAATGCCTTGGTGGACTCCTACGGATTAATTTCCTCTACAAGCGGTTCCTAAAGTGCATTATCATCGGACAAAACAAAGGCGTGTTTGTATTTTGGCTTAGTTCAAATGCTTTCACCTAGGCTGGAAGTGGAACTTCTGACCTTCGGCTCAGCAACTTAACACCACAGCCAATGATTCAAGGCGACCTTTGGTTGATACCTGATATTTTTAATTCGTCTAACAAGAATGACAATAAGCTTGAATAAGTGGCTTTGAAAAGAGGCAGAAAACGACGCACGCTTAATATGCGCCACGTGAAGAGAAACAGTCTGCTATCTCAAAGGCACGCAAATCCACCTATTTGGTGTCGATAAACAAAACACCAACGATGGCGAATGGCTGGCCGGGAAGATTGGTTTCGCGGTGGCTATCGTGACAAACATGCGCAGATGCATTTATTCGTTTTATTTCGTATTCAGAAAAATCGAGTTCGAAAGCCGTTTATGCCAGGCACACTTCGATCACGAGTTCTGTGAGATAACGTTTACACAAACCTCGACCATTCTCTCCGGCCGAACGAGACGCTTTTAGGGTAATGACGGCAGCATGATCGATTGCCTGTGTCTAGGTGCGTACTTTATATAGCACGACTGCCTCAGTGTCAAAGCCACTACATGGGCCGGCACGCCCGCATTAAGAGAGTTATCATTTCCGGTAGCTATATATAGGCCAGCGCGGAGCTCTATGCATTGTATTAACGCTAACTAAATTATTGAATAGAGATTTTATACTGCTGTAAGAATGTAATATCACTCAACAAGATACAAGATAATTGCTTTTTTTAAAAAAAAGAGGTGGCAGTAAAGCATGCTTTAGAAGAATAAAAAAAACATGCAATGAAAGCAGAGTTTATGTGGCCGTGAAGCACAAAAAAAGTTTCTTCATGGGCTGAAACCTTTATGTTAAGAGATTGGTTGAAAAATCTCACAATCATATCGTTGAGACGAATAACTTCTTTCTGAAAACTTATTACTTTTTCAGTCCACAACTACCGGTGCTGCATTTCCGGCCATGGTGCACTTGTAGCGGCGCTGGTATCGCCAGCGGTGCTGATGACGAAGACAAAGCTCGGAGCGCGAGCTCGCTCGCACTGAACAGAACGCTTTCGGCAACCGGTTTGGCGGGCAACGTCGACAGCCCGCTCCACCGGCTCACCAGCCGCGGCTACCGGGACCTCCAATAAATGTGCATCACCTTCCACATCTGGTGACTCCGCACGACAGCTTCGACGCACGGAACGCCGCCCCCACAGGCTCTGCACTGCGGCTCGTCCTATCCATCCTCTTGGCCTTGCCGCTGCATGCCCGTTGTTCGCGCCCGGTTTTCGGCAGCTTCTCGCCGCCATGAACGCGCCTACCATCGCATCCGGGGAGCTCCTTCAGCCGTATCAGCGCTCCTTCCTTCCTCGACTGCCCGGCCTCTGAGTTTTATGCCAGGGACCCCGTTTTGTGGCTGGCGCCGCTGGTCTTGCACTTTCACGTCAACCATGGGTCCAGCCATCTGCTGCGCTATCAGCACGCCAGCCGCGAAATCCTACCCAGTCTCCTGGCAAAGCTGCGGTTGCCACCTCCTGGCCCCGACATTTACGCCGACTTCAAGAAGCGCCTGACAGCGTATTCTGGCTGACTCTCTGCGCTGCGGTTCCGGGCTCAGAAGCAGCGCCGCCACGCAACTCACGACCACTGGCCGAATCCCCCCTCCTAGCTGCTTCGACTTTCCCTTTACCAGCTACTACATTGAAGCCGCTCCCCACACTGGTCTGTCCACTATCGTCGCCATCGAATGAGCCCCCGACAAAGTTTCGGCAAATGCCACGTGAGCACGCCTCGGTCTCTTGCCAACCTTGCCAACCAGCTGCCTCATCCTACACCCCCGTCTCTCCCATGTTTGCTCCACCGGCCCCTACGGACGGCCATCCAACTGCGAGCTCCCCTCCCTGGGCGCCTCCTGCCCAGCCCTGCTTCCCAGCTATGGCGCCTGCTCTTGGACCATCACCGGAAGAGCTTTCTCTGGACCCGGGTCCCAATTCGCTTCTAGTCCCATGTTCTTCTGCCACCTCATGCCCAATCCCGGTGAGCCCATCTGTCCTTGTCGCGAGGCGCGCATGCAAGCCACACCAGAACCTTGTTGCACATGACGCGCCACTCGAACCGCCTGGCATGGCATCCTGCCTACCTGGCGCCTACACAAGTGATTGTGCCTCCGCGAGAGACGAGACGGTCATCGCAGTAGTTGCCAGGCATGCAACGCATCACAGAGTGTCATATCCAACACTGCCAATGGATTCAGCTCTACTGTTTCCTGCCCATTCCGACCCCTACGTCCCGGACTTGTGCCCTCTGTTCCCGGCAAGCGGTCCCAACGCCACTGTGGGCTCGCTTTTGCCGACAACCGGTGCACCCCGTTCCTCGCTTCGAATACTTGCTAACAAGGCAGCCCGTGCCTCACGCAGCAGACCTCAAGCGCAGTGCCGTCGGCGGTGGTTCCGCTGTCGCCAGCGGCGGAGGCACCGCCTTCACTTCTACGGCGGCGGTTTCCCCGCGCTATACCTTCGTCCACACCGATTGGGCCAGCGAACATTGCACCCCTCCCGTAAATCCCCACCCGGCTGCATTTCCTGTATGGTCATTTCCCGGCCAACTGCAACCAAACTGCCGGCCCCACCAGCTGACCTTACGACTGGAGCACACCCTGCTCTCAGCCAATTCGTGGATGACTATTCCCGCCTGTTCATTCCGTCATCATTCTCGTCTTTTGGCTCCCCTCACCCTCTGCGAAGTAGCCAGGCTCGACTGGACGAGTTTGCATCCCCCGCCCGGCGGCTTTCACGGACCTATAGCTGTGTTCTGAATTTGACCGACGTGTTCAAACCTGTACCTACCGTTTTTTTCTTTTTCCTTTATCGAGCAACGCGCTAGGGGAGAACATCTGCAGCGGCGCTGGTATCGCCAGCGGCGCTGATGACGAAGACGAAGCTCGGAGCGCGAAGTTCGCTCGCGCTGAGAACGCATACGGCAGCCGGCCTGGCTAGCAACGTCGAAAGCCCGCTCCATCGGCTCGACAGCGGCGGCTACCGGGACTTCCAATAAATGGGGATCACTTTCCACACACTCGTTTCTGCATGCCGTCAAAAAAGAACAATGCCCCCCCCCCCCCCCCCCCCTTTTCCACACCGATCCTACATTACAGAGCTCGTGCCATGAAACATGTAGCGGTTTCCTAAAACGAAGGAAATTTCGGACCCGTAAGCATTTCGCCTCCAACGCATAGTTTACCAGAACAGTCCACCGACGGCATCTGCGACATTCGTTCTCATTGCGTGAAGTATATCGAAAACATGTGAATTTAGACGAACACACTCCTTACTACAGGCGCTTGAAAGCATAAAAGCTTTCATATGTAGTGAAATTAAATTTTGTGAGCTTTCTACGTTGCGTAATCATTCTGTTCTCTGTGAAACGCAGCCTTATTTATGAGGGGACAATCAGTCATTAGCAACCGCCCAAGCGCAGCCAAACGACTACAAAGGGGATGGGGAGCTATGCAGCTTTCGCAGAACCTTAACAGTCGAAGAAAAATTCGTCCTGGTCCCGGCGGCTAACCCGGGACTACGGCCTCTCCGGGGTGGTTGCTCTACCAACTAAGCTAAGCAGAAAACCTAGTAGATAGCAGGGCTTGGTTGAATATGTCAACAACTCGAAGCGGAGACAGTGTTCGTTCAATGTGTTTTTAGGCAATCTCCTGTGGTGGAGCAAACTTGATAGTGAGGGAGCAATTACTCATTAGCATTCATCCAAGCGCAAACCTTATAGTAAGGATGTTGTGGCCTCAATAGGCGTTTTTTGCGCTTTTCCTAATTCTCTTCACGTATTCTTGCGCAAAGTGACTTCAGAAAAGAAAAAGTTTGTGCTTTTGAGAATGAAGACGAAAAGGCTGATTTTGCATTATCGATGGTGCCTAGATGGTGGTTTTGTTTCCGTCAAAAATGTTCCACATGGAATTCTCACATCGATATTGAGAGTCGTATTCTTCTTGCGCGCCAGCAAAAAATGCATGCTGCGTTGGTGACAGTAGATGTAGCCAAAGCTAATGACAGCGTAGAACACTACATATTATTGCAAAGATTACATACTCTGCAGTTTCTGAATTACATACTTGCGTGGATATCTGCGTTCCTCGAAAACACACAGTTTTTTTTTGTTTACTTAACGGTGTCAATTAAGGAAGATATAAACAATGCAGAGGTGTTCCATAAGGGGCAGTCCTGTCGCCTGTGTTCTTTAATATTCTAATGAGCTCTATTCCCAGCCATGAACATATGCACACGTACGTCCATGCGGATGACATTGCATTTTTAGTGCTGCAGCTGACATTCAAGCTCTCTATGTGCGCCTTCAATCGTACCTGAATTTGCTTGAAAGTTTGTGTGACTTACGTCTCACCTGAAATGTAAACAAGTGCACTTTACTTGTTTTTCAAATGAAAGATCCTGTTCATCTGTCTCTCATTTACCAGCGACAAAATATTCCTCAAGTTAAGTCATTAAAGTATCTTGGTGTCATTTATGATGACAGCATCACAAGGCGCTCTCACATATACCATGCTGCAGCGAAAGGGGCTCTTGCTGTGGGCATGTTGCGTAGGTTAAGTAATCCCGGGTATGGAATGCGGAGAGATGCACTTTTGCTGATTTATGTTTTGTATGTCCGACCAATTTCGGAATTTGTGTCTGTGCTGTTTTCTGGTATGGCTGCGTACAAAATTCGCCCGCTCATTCTTTTGGAACGGGAAGCGCTTGAGTTGTGCTTTGACCTCAAATTTGTGGCCAATAACGTGCTTTATCATTAAGCCCGTATTACTTATTTGTTATCTAGATTTCAATTCCTAACTGTTCAGATGTATCTAAGGATATATGAATCAGATTTACACCGCTGCTTGTCTGTTTTTTGTTGCCAGCCGACTTCCTTTTTTGGAGTCCACTGGCCTAGATTCCATACCCCGCAGGTAGTTATGGTACAAAATTTGCTTGATCCTTTATATGTTCTTTTGTATAACATCCTTCCGACAAAAAACAGTGGGTCCTCTGTAGAAATTGTTTGTGATGACATTTTCCCGAAATACGCTAAGAATTTACCACCCCGCATTTTAAATGGATTATTAGAAAACCATTTACAAAGCCTACCTATTAGCTTAACGATAGCTACTGACGCCTCCCAATGTAATGAAAAGGCAGGGGCGGGAATATATTGCCCGCTTCTAGATTGGTCTTTTTCTGTGCGGCTTCCCGACTACACCCCAATTTTCCAAGCGGAGTTTCTGGCGGTGGTGCTAGCTCCTCGAAAACTAGAGCCAGCTTTCTCTTCAGTTTTTGTCATTTCATGCTCTTTTTCTTTGTGTTCGTCCCTTGCTTCGGCTGTGGATTCGTCAATCTTAAACACCTTCTATTCATTACTCTCTCCGCATTTGAGCCTTCTTCACTTGATATGGGTGCCAGGTCATAGCAGTCTCATAGCAGTGTGGCAGCCAATGAAGTGGCGGACTGCATGGCAAATGCATCCCTCAATGGCCCCGTGCTACCTATCGTTCCGCTACAGCGTACAACACAGCAGCGAGGTTTCGAAGACAAAATCTGTTAAGAATGACAACTGGATCTCTTTTAAGTGTTGATGATTAACTGCACCTGAGGTCTTCGTGGAGCAGGCAATCATGTCATTCACGGCGGGTTGAGGTATCTCTATCAAGGCTCCGCTACCGGATCCCACCCTTAAATTTTTATTTGCACAGGTCTGGATTGGCGCTTAATTCCGTCTGCGTATTTTGTGGTGAGCACGAAACCATAGACCATTTTTTGTTATTTCGTCGCCGGTACACTATGATGAGAAGACGGTTTTTAGAGAAATCACTACACCAGCTTGCCCTGGTTTGAGCAGCCCCATCATATTGTCGTTTGGAGGCACCATACTTGGGTACACCCACAAGTTTCTTTTTACCGCCGTCCACAATTTTTCAATGGAATCAAATCGGCTACCTTGGTAAAATGTATATTTTTCAATATTAATTTTATTCTTACAATTATTATTATCATTTAACCACTTGGCTGTAAGCATCAGTCGCGATCTCCTGCGTGCTTTATGCATTTCCCGTTTCATTTTGCTCTTCCTTTTTGTTTACTTCTTCCTTCCTCAGCATTCATTTTATTTTCTTCCAGGAAACATATATATATGAAAAACTCTCGGTGCCCCTCAATTCTTGGCCAATCCACCTATGTTAGCATGTGCGATTGTATGAGGGTAACAACAACGATCTCAGCGATTCCTGGGTGTTGTAATCGACTATAATCTGTCATGGTCACCTCAGATCAAAAAACTCCGTGCGAGGATTACTGCAGCATTGCAAGTGTTCAGGTTCATGGCGGGAACAAGGTGGGGTAGCAACTGCCGATCAATGCTTCTGCTTGAAAAAGCCTACGTTGAAGGAACCTTGGCTACTGTCTACCAGTGCTTCAAAGATTATCTACATCAAGCAATAAGACTCTCAATGCCGCACGGAACAACTGCCTGCGAATATGTCTTGGCCTCCCAAAGGGTTCCTCTGCATCAGGAACAGTAGCGGAGGCAGGATGTCTCCCACTAGAGGTAATTGCTGCCCAGGAAACTATGCGTACCCATCTCCGCCATGTCCTGCAAGGGAAGAAGCACTTCCTACACCGTGTCCACCTAACTCACAGCAACTCTAGCTTTGGCCAGGCAGTGCTGCTCCTGCCCCTTCCTACTATTAATTAGCCTCAGAAACTACTACCTCTGGCCTTTCCTCCATGGACACTCTCTCCTCTAAAGGTGAAGAAGTCTGTTCCAGGTGTGAATGCAAAGAGCCGCATGCCACAGGCAGCACTTCTGCAAGCTACTCTCGCCTACTTAATCGAAGAATATACGCAGCACACCCATATCTTCACCGATGGTTCAACTACTAAAGAAACTTCTTCTTGTGGCCTTTATGTGCCCTCAACAGGCCATGCCCTTTCTTACCGGCTGCAGCGGAGGACCTCCTCTACAACAGCTGAGCTTCACGGCATTAAGGAAGCTGTTTCTTACATCCTGCGCCGAACCGCCGGCCGTTGGGTTATTTTCACCGATTCAAAAGCATCTCTGCAGATCCTGGCCAACCTGCTGAAGAAAACGAATCACCAGCCAGTTTCCCTGGACATTGGGTATATCCATCATTTAGCTATTGCCGCAGGCCACTGCATAACATTTCAGTGGGTACCTGCTCACTGTGGCATTATGGCTAATGAAAAAGCAGATGAAGCGGCCCGTAAGGGCCATCAACATCAGAGATACATTCGAAGTTTTCTCACGAAATCTGATGCGTCCCAAATGGCTAAAAGTTTTGCGTACGAAGAAACGTATCTGCTTTGGAGTTTGCCGACACATCAGTACCAATTGCTTCACTCAATCGACCCACATCTTAGATCAAGACTCTCACCCAGAATTCCACGACAACTCGAAACACTTTATCACCGACTTCGTCTGAATGCTGCATATACAAATGGCCTGCGATACCGTTTTGGGCAAATGAACAGTCCGCATTGTGACAACTGTGCTTCGATAGAAACTGTGGAACATATCCTGCTTGAGTGCCCTGCGTATGCTAACGAGCGTGCGTACTATGAACATTGCATGCAGAAGCTCTGCCCAGTGCCCCTAACAATGGACAAAGTTTTAGGCCCCTTAGCCTGCTTCAGGCAACAGAGACTTGCAATGAACTTTCTTTTTACATATTTAAAAGACATTGGACATCTCGATAAGCTCTAAATTCACTTGCAGGTTACCTTCATGCATTCTTCTTGCAGTGAACTTCGTCAGCCCATTCGTCGGACTATGCACTCCATCATTCCATAGGTTACATCAATACTCGCCACTGCATCCTTAGTGCCCATTTCATGGCTGCATTTTATCTTCGTTTTTTTTCCCACCTCTTCCACGCTGCTCTCCTTCAGTCTTTATCTCCCAAATTCCCCTCCCTACGCAGAGTAGCATGCCAGCGATATTGAAACGCCGGCCAAATTCTCTGTTTCTTCATTAAAGAGTCTCTCTCTCTCTCTATGATGCCTGCTACTATTAAAGCTCTCTGCTGTCTGTCTGACGCCTTCGGTCGTAAAGAGGAGTGGGCTTGGACAGCTTCTCGTCATGTGGAAAGCTATCAGACTATCCATATCATGCCCGGCCTGCCTTAAAATCGTTCCGCATTCGGCATGGTTTATGTTGTTGACATTAGATACAGCCGGGTTGGGCCGTATCGTCAAGGATAAAGGCGATGCCTAAAGAAAGAAAAGAGTGCTTTTCCTCCTTTAGTTCTTGGTTGCTTTCTCTTCTTGCTTAAAACTAGAAATGGGGCTAGCCGTTATTTTGGCTTCGACACCGACTTCAGACACTTCCGCCTTAAGCCCTTCTGTTTCTTTCCCTTGCGGCTGATTTATAACCAGAGCTCATGGATTGTTAGGTATAATGACATGAATTTTACCTAAGAAGGCGCAAAAAATTTAAAGTTTGAAGTGGAATTTGTTTACAAAAATGGCACCTTTCTCTGCTAAACACCTGCAATTTTCAGTTACGCGAAAGAAATTAGGTGCTCAAGAGCTTTCTTCAATATTTTAAGCAGGACTGAGAAAATAAATCACCGTGGAAGACGATGGCATTTGGCGAGACGAGTGAGATAAGATTTTTGCAGGAGGAACCGCATGCATGTCATAGGAGGCGGTCGAAGGTAATACAGACAGTTCCGAAAGTATACGCGCGCCGTAGAATGGTTTTCTCAGGTAGACTGGTGAATTGTTCGGGCTCATATTTCGCGCAGACACAGCTACTCGTTGGTAGATTTGCTTCATGCTACATTTGTTTGGGCTACCTGTAGGAATCGACCAAAAAGTTCGGACATTCGCATCGTCTGCCGCGGCGACGGAACAAAACTGCCGTTATCTATGCGTTTGCGCCCGTGGCGCCACCTCGTTTGTGGGCCGCGGAGATTTGGCAAATGAGAAGGGTTGTAAGCCTGTCGAAAATTTCCACATCTGGTTATGTAGGTGGCGATGATATTTAATATATTGCCGATAGGAGTTCTACAATGAATAGAAAGTGATTTATCGATTCCCGTACCCATATAACTTCAATATGCCCCGAGGACAAAGTAAAGAGAGTTCGTAAAAGTCAAGGTATGAGAATTTCATAGTGCATTATCCTCTGTTGTGAACGACGGAACGCTATAACACTCTCTATTAGAAGAAAGAACGGGAAGAGTGTATTTTCCCGGCAGAACAGTAGATGAGTGTGGCGTTATGAAGAATACGTGCCGAATACACAACAAAGGCAAAAAGAAAATTATCAAATTGAAAGATGGAGCGAGTTCGATTGGAATGAGAAGAGCCCCTGCCGCATAAAGTTGCTAAATATTACCTAGCAGAAAAGCTCGCACCAACGAGCTTGTTGAATGCGAGTTTGTTGAAAGGGCATTTCATCCACCATTGGTATGCGGGAAGAAAACGTTTCTCATTTGGCTTATCTAGTGCAGACCTAAAGTTAACTACGATGGCATAAATGTAAATTTTCAAGGCCACAACGCAGAGATCGGTGTTGTCGCCGACCTTGTCTAATATTGCCATGCTTGGCCTACCCGCACAACTGGCCGAATGCCCGGGGCTACACCACACATTGTACGCAGATGACCTGACCCCGTGGATGTGCATGGGCAGTTAGGTCAAACTTAACAGACGCTGCAGCGAGAAATCGATGTTATATAAAAATACTTACAACCTCAGGTGCTCGGCCGAGAAATCAGAAGCGCTTTTTCTCGCGTCAATGCGATCACCCCAGCGTCGGCGTATAAAGCACGACGGAGCGTATAACCCTGGAATCGAACTCAGGGTGAACGGTAACTTTATAACCAACGGTGGCAAGCATTACAGTTCTGGGATTACGAATTCAAGCCAACGGCACGAACTCGGAAACTATTAAGAGGCCAAAGGCTAGCACCAGTAAAACTTGTAGACTCCTGAAACGAATCGCCAAGAAACATCCGGGCATGAAAGAAGCTAACCTCCTTAGGCTAGTCCAGTTTTTTATAGTCAGCAGGACAGTCTACGTAGGGTCGTACTTGCGGCTTCATAAGGCGGAAAAGGACAAACTGGACGTTCTCATTCGTAAAGGGATCAAAATAGTACTAGGTTTACCACCTAATACATCGATGAACAAAATTTTTAGACTAACGGTTTCCAACACTGCGTGACGCCGGCCACGCTTTGGCGGTGGCTGCGTGACGCCATGAGCCACAAGGTGGTGGCGCCGCCACGCTGAAGGCTCGAAATGCTACCGTAATGTCGCTATCGCTACAAAATGGAAACGTTTCATTCGTTCGTGTAGTGTGCTAATGAGGGCTCGCACAATGTGTTCATGCCGTGATAAACATGCCCGAATCCTCACCCTTCCATAAGAAACTTGTTTGCGCGTGTAAACCGCCGCCTCTCTACATGTCCTGGCGCTGCGCTGGAAAATTTTACGAAAATAAAGATGAATTAGGAAGACGAAACCTATCCTTCTCTAAACAAGTCGGTCGTATTCATGCTTACGCCTGCCCCCTCTCTGCTTAGGAAGCTGTGTTTTTGGCCAGCTGGTGACCAATTCGAAATAGTGCTTCGGCACTGAAAAAAAAAACAAGACTGAGACGATTGAAGAAAACGAGCTTTGTTATATGCTTTGGGTTTGGTTTATAGAGGTTTTACTTCCCAAAACGACTTAGGCAATGAGGGATGCCGTAGTGAAAGGCTCCGGAAATTTCGACCACCTGGGGTTCTTTAACGTGCACTGACATCGCTCAGTACATGAGCCTTTAGCAGCGTCGTTAGGGTCTGGAGCTGAGCGCAATAACCACTGAGCCACCGTGGCGGTTTTTATATGCTTTCTTCTGTCATATCGCTCCTGTTTTCAATGCCAAAGCAATTTTTTAAAGGCGGAAATGAACCGCGCCGGTAGCAGATCATAAAATGAACCGTGGACTTGTGCTTACATCCAGTGCAGCTCATAAATCTACTCTTCACTGAAACAGCATGGAGTGTCTGCTCATATCAATATTCATCGCAGGTTTGCAGCACCGCCTTGCAGCATGTTTGCGAAGGTCGACCGTATTCTTGTTTTGCGGAAACGAGCAGTTTTCATTGATTTCCGTTTGCTGCCTGGACATAGAGAACACGTGCATTGTTTTCGGAAATGAGACAACCCGAAAAAGTTTGCCCAGCTGCATTCATTATTTACGAAGTAAATAATGTAAAATTCGGTCACCGTCACTAGCCTCTCACGGAAAAGTGCGACAAAGGAAAATAAAAGATTACTTTCGTTTCTCAATCGAACAGCCAGAAACAAAACACAGGCGAGTAAGCTCATGCGTGACTTCAATTGAAATGATCGAAGCTCTTCACAGCGAAAGCACATTACATCTGTGAATTTTAACACACAGAAGCACACTTACTCTGCTGTGCTTACACATTCTTCATGGCGACCGTATTCGTTGCAGTGCAGTTATTGAAACTTGCGGATGCGTCGGATCTCAAATTAACTGAGTGTGTAGCTAGATCGTTACACCAAAGTGCGCAAAAAATGTAAATGAAAACGAAACTGAAAAACCAGAATATACAATCCTTAGAACTACCAGAAAGCCAGTCAATCATAAGTGGGCGCGTCTTCCCGGCATGCCTCGGGCTTCATTGTCGGATGAAGTGCTGGGCCGGTAACATTCTCTTTAGTTAATACTTAGAAATTCTACGCTTTCGCCAAGCAAGTCAAAAAGAATGAATCCGTTGCATAACGATGGTTTTTTACCGCAGGCGACAAAGATGGCGTTAAAGATCCCCAGGTGGTCGAAATTATTCCGGAGCCCTCCACTACGGCACCTCTTTCTTCCTTTCAACTTTCACTCCCTCCTTTAACCCTTCTCTTACGGCGCGGTTAAGGTGTCCGCCGATATATGAGACAGATACTGCGCCATTTCCTTTCCACCAAAACCAATTATTATTATTACCGCAGGCGTCCCTTCGTTCTGGGAAAAAATTTGCAGCCACTTCGTTTCAACCAAATCTGTCCTAAACGCCAAATGCCATTAGTACACACTCCTGTGCTCGTTGAGAAGCATGGGGAGGGCAGTAAAACGTCCTTGAAGAAAGATAAAGGTCATGTGGCGCTAGTAAGTATTCATCGCAATCAGACATGTCAAGTCCATTGCGTCCTAAAGGCTTCTCGCGTGATATCCAGTTACATGCGCTAGCTGCGGCCATCCTATCTGAGCAAGTTTCCCAATACTAACCTTCCACGTAACTCTTTCGCCACCATCTAAGCTTACCTTATTTCCTGCACTGAAGCCATTAGTGTCTGCCCATATCAATATTCATCGTAGGTTTGCAGCACCATCTTACAGCATGTTTGCGTAGGTCAACCGTACTGTTTTGCTGAAACAAGCTGTTTCCATTGATTTTCCTTTGTAGTTGTTTATATGCCGCGTTGTTTGCGGCATCTATTGGGTGCACTTTGCGCAGCGCGGGGCAGGCCTGCCGTCTCATCATGTGTCGGCATGTTTGCGGTTGCGCTGACAACCCTGGGCACGCTACGCGATGCGAGGTCGGTACACAGTTGCCATGGCAATACGAGGAAGCGACCTTTCGCTACCATGGCGAGCCACTTGTTGCGAGAATGTACACTGTGGAACTGTCTAGAACAGGGCTGTTCACGTGATCGCTTAAGCCATCCACATGATGAAGGCGAGAAGCAAAGACTACCTGCACGTTATGACTTTTTAAACAGACTGGAACTAGGGCTGATTGGAAGAACTGATGACAAGAAGCTGCGGAACAACAATGGGCACGGCGGCAGAAGCCTCAGGACACTCGTCGACTTACAGATGACTTTAGTAACCAAAACTGGCGATGGGAAACACATTCCATGAAGTTTACGTGCCTTAGTGCACATAAAATAAAGCGGACTAAACAAAATGAAGAGATATGAAAGAATTGGCTTAGTCCTCCTGTCAGCGACACCCTTGCCTCGTGAAGGGCATTGAATAAAACAAGGAGACGTTTTAGTGGGAAATAGAAAATATTGTAGACGCTCCCTGCATTTAGCCGTTGGGTGTTTGTTTGCCTGTCTCTGTCTGTTAGTCTGAATTAAGCCTAATTTGTTCCAGGCTGCCTCACTTTCCTACCCACTGGGTTATGGGCAATTTGCTCCGAAATGCATATATAATAAAGAGGAAGACGCGCAGGGGCGGCAACCGCACCTCCGGCGTACGGCGCGAGATCGTTGTGTTGATGAGGTCATCTCGGACCGCGAATTTGGTTAGCTGACCTTAGGCTGTTTTTCCTGTAAATCCTGCTACAAATTGGTGCAGGTGCAGGGAAAAGCCTTCGACCTACGTCGTGAAGCTTCGCAGCAAAACCATCACGTCAACCATGTCCACCGACGCGAGCCAGTCATCTACCCCTTCGCCTACGCCCGTCGTTTGCCCTGGCGCTCTCTGATAGCGAGACCCAGCCATCTTTAGCGGGTCCGATGACCATGGCGTGGAGTATTGGCTTGTCCCTCCGAGCGGGTAAGTGGCCACAACCGGTGGGACGAAGCCATGAAGCGAAAGAATGTAGTGTTTAACCTGTCGGACGTAGCCAGCCTATGGTACAGAAACTTAAAGCAGACTTCAAAACCTGGTCGGCCTTTAAACGCGCTTTCTCGGATATCTTTGGGAGCCCTGCCGTACGGAAGCTGCGCGCCAATCAGTGCCTGCGAGTAAGAGCCCAACTCCAGGGTGAATCGTTTACCAGCTACATCGAGGATGTCATCAACGTCTGTACAAGGGTGAACTCGTCTGCGTCCGAGGCAGACCGAATCAAGCACGTCCTGAGAGACATCGAAGCTGAAGCATTTCAGATGATTATCGCCCCGAACCCTTCCATCGTTGCCTGCATATTCCCACTGTACCAGAGCTATGATGAGCTCGACAAGCAGCGCATTTTGGTGCCATAAGCTTCCGTAAAGCCTGACTCGCTTTCCAGCCTCGCTGTGCCGACCTCTAACAGCTCGCTGCTTCACCAGATCAAGGACTTTGTGCGTTAGGAGGCGGCTCGACAGCTGTCACTTCTTCTGCGGAGTTCAAGGCACCTCCCTCCAACCTCGTCTCCGACCCTCCAAACTATGATTCGCGAGCAAGTGTCCGAAGCGCTACCACCTGTTCGTTCGCAGGCTCCTGCTTTGGCACCGTCCAGAGACCAAGGTCCGACGCGTTTGTCCAGTTCTACCCTCCGACGTAACGTATAGATATTGTACATATAACATATAAATATATGCAACATGTAAAAATAAACATAAATATAAACACACAAATATATACTAAATTTCCGGAGCCCTTCACTGCGGCGTCCGTCATAGCCTGAGTCTCATTGGGACGGTAAATCCCATAAACCAAACCAAACACGCCTGGCAAACCGCCCACCGTGGCTGGTGGCAGTTCAATGAATGACTGGTCGTGAGAGGTGTCTTGGGAAGAGTAACCTGGCTCTCACAAGTGTAACCGACGGCAGTGCCCGCCGTCGCAGGGCAGTGGCGCATCGATTAACTGCAGGACCACTGCGCAAGGATTGACATGAGGATTCCCAGGGATTTGTCAGTTTGTAGAGAATGACCAATTCCGCACATATGGACATGAACCTATTATATCTGTTCGAACAACTTCAACCGCTGAACAATGGATCCGAATGCCGGAACCGAGGTCAAATCTCAAGTATTAGCGCACATAATTCGAATTTGTCCGAAATACGCAAATTGACCATCAATTTATTTCTTATTTCTCAGGCACCATCCTCGGCACCGTCTGGTGTCGATGCTCATATAGACATTGACTTCTCAAAATTGAGAGCGAGCCAACGCTTTCTGCAGCGTGTTAATACACGCGAGTAAGGCGCGCTATTCAGGGAGCACAGATGCTGAAGCCCCTGGCCATGAGCCCCCGGCCATGTGCAGCAAGAAATATATATATATATATATATATATATATATATATATATATATATATATATATATATATATATATATATATATATATATATATATATAATTGGTTTTGGGGGGAAAGGAAATAGCGCAGTATCTGTCTCATATATCGTTGGACACCTGAACCGCGCCGTAAGGGAAGGGTAAAGGAGGGAGTGAAAGAAGAAAGGAAGAGAGAGGTGCCGTAGTGGAGGGCTCCGGAATAATTTCGACCACCTGGGGATCTTTAACGTGCACTGACATCGCACAGCACACGGGCGCCTTAGCGTTTTTCCTCCATAAAAACGCAGCCGCCGCGGTCGGGTTCGAGCCCGGGAACTCCGGATCAGTAGTCGACGAACAGTTAAGACTGCCATAGAAAACCACTCGCGAATGGTGTTGCCGACAGCAAAAACGTTATTCGCAAAACAAAATACAAGACTGCCGTCGAGTGAGCTGCGGATATATTGGCTGTTGTAGTGAAATCTTACATTATATGAAAACACTGCGTTCATAAACGGTTTTCCGCTCAAAAATACTTTTGTCCAGATTTGTTGGGTATGTAATGTTCGCTCTCGCAGTTAGAATCCCTGGCTTTGTCCGTTCATTACAAAACATGGGCTGAAAAATTTTGAGCATATATGGTTTCTCTATCATGTTTAGTAGAAAAGATAAATGGGGCTTCATGAAAGAAATAGGGGGCGTCCATCTGGGCCACAGTCGTTGCTTCGCCGCCGCCCGAGCTAACCATTCGTCTAAGTCGTTCGGAGAATGGTGTGGAGCTTGTGCTTAGCAGAGAGAGAGTGTCCGCATCGCAGTGAGGTTGGACAAAGATGCGGCAGACCCGAGCTGGAAATGCGGTATACCTAGATAGCAGTCGCCACAGCCTTCAGAATACGCGTAAGCGTGCCACTGGGACATCTGAAAGCTCTTGGTCAATAGCTACGAGCTCATTTGCCCAGTGTTATTTTGTTGTCATAGAAATGAATTATTCCGTGTGTCGCTTACGCGGGATTGAAGAATCGCATGCGGTGCGCACGCTAGGCCCTGACCTAGCGGTGGACACGATAAAGCACTTGAGCAATAATATGAATATTAAATGGAATGGAAATGAAATGGAATATGGAATATGAAATGAATAACTTTTTTGGAACTCAGAAGTCAAGTTTGTTGCTGATTGCCCGTCAAGCTTCAATATTATTAAAGGGAAGCCCTTTGTGCACAGAATAAAATAAATTGAAAGGGTGCTCTAGCTTAGCCAACGCGACAAAGTAATATTTCGTCAAAGGCTACACTCTAAGATGGGAGAGAACAAAGGGAGCACAAGTTCAGTCCCTTCGGAATGAACTAGGTTTCCGCAACCAGTAGTTCCAAACCTCTTTAAGGCTTTAAGGAAGTTAATACCCGAACGGACTAAATTTTAATCATGATTGCTTGTGGTGGTTGAAAAAGGACTAATAGGCTTAACCGAGTACCCAGTTTGTCTAATTCTACCCATTTCCGGGTAAGAGTGCATGGAAGTCTTTCCTTCGATGTGGATCGCGCTTGGTCTTAAAAATGTCAAACACGCACGTAAGGTGCGCAAAGAGTGAACTAGTGAAAAACATTTTATCTAGATCCTATAACGGGGTCAGCAGATGGGGCCTGAGTGGTATTGGGTTGCTTGCCACGTTATGAGTGTTCGATCTCAGGACCTCCAAAAAACACCCCTAAAATAGAAAACGGCAACATGAACGCCACGGCGGCCTAATGGTTTGAGTATTCGTATAAAATCACAAGCTTTCC